>JAHHUM010000084.1:0-147393 GCA_036173005.1 Crenichthys baileyi | reverse complement strand
TAGAATCCATTTCTATTTTGGAAACAGCATACTGATCACTCATAAAATTTTAGATAATTCCATGTTTGGCTTACTTTTTAACTATTTTTTTTCAGTTCATTTGTTTCTCTGTTTTTAGATCATCTCTACAAGTTGCTGGTACAGATTAGATTACTCAAACATTTGAGCTAAGGAAGAAAGGTTCTGTATCTACTTTTTGTCTTCCTTGTTTTTTAGATGTAAAAACATCCATCTAAATAACCCGTGTTAAAACAAAATGAATTAACAATTCTGTCAGGTTCTCTTTTTGTCAGAATTTGGTGTGACATGCCTGCATTAACCTGAGTGACCTTTAATTTTATCAGAATTTTGTGTGACGTGCCTGCATTGACCTGAGTGACCTTTAAAGTGGAGAAACTACATGTTTTTTTTGTTGTGATTTAAAGACATCTAAAAAACATACAATTAGAAAGATTCCCTTCCTTGTGATGACAACATCCGGTTAATGACAATATCCGGTTAATGACAATACGGCTACGCCACCGGATGTCCCGCCACCGGAAGTCTCGCCCTAGGATGTCCTGCCACCGGAAGTCCCGTCCACCTGTCAAACTTTTCACACCTCGTTTGATTGAAGGATGTACATTTCGGCTCTTTGAAGATACCTTTTTAAAATGAGCTACAACAACATTAATTTTCCTTTGGGATTAATACATTTTCTTTTGAATTAAACTGAATAAAACAATGCAGTCAAGTTCAGTTAAAGTTGAAACCATGTAAAACAGTACACTGTATAAAAGGACAAATCACCTTTTTCCCCACCTTTTACCAAAATGATCTCTATTTGCTAAATTCACTTAGCTCAGCGTGCACTGCGAATATAATCAAAGACATCTTGTTGGATTATGGGAAGAAACCAGATTACCTGTTAAAAATCCAGAGAACATGCCAACTCCACACATAGCCTGGGTCTATCAAGATTGAAAGTGAAGACCTTGTTTGTTTGCGGCGGTAGTGGTAATCACCACTCTTCATCCCTGCTTTCTTGTGTCTGTCCCTGGAAATACATACCTCTGCATAAGGGATGCATAAAGGAACGACTTTGACCCAAAGACATTAAATAAACAGTATTCAGACACTTAAACATCTTCCTGGAGTTTGTAGTCTGATTTATCATTAAACAAATCTCTTCATTATTAATTTCAAATACAGTACCTCAAACGCAAATGCAAACTTTGTTGACTTTAATTATTTTACAAAACGGCTTTGCAATTAACAATTGAAATAGAACATGACATATTTCTACTCTTGTAAATAATTTAGCAGTCACGAACTGGTATGTTTGACGTGCAGTATCTGGCGATAAGTCACAGACACTGAGGCTGTATTTGTTCCAAAACTCAAACAGATGTCCAAAATAGCTGTACTTGTTTATTTAAGGGACAGATCGCACCATGCGGTGGCTGATCCTTTCATGTTAAACACAGGAAATCTAACTGGATATGGGAAAAAGGCTTATTTTAGTGGTTTGATTATTTGTTACCGTAAAAAATTTAGATTTGTGGTTTGAATAAAGCAGGTCAAGCAGGCTCAATGTTGCTGTTGATCAGTGTGTATTTTTTCCACTGCTATATTGATTGACTGCTAAATCTTAAATATCAGTATAAATAACTGCTCTTTCCTACCTGGAAAAAAAAAAACAACAAACACACACACACACACACACACATACACACACAGTAAAGCAAGATGAATTACTGAAAGCATGGAATCTGACTTAACCCATAGTGGAAGTAGGTCACATGGGGGGACACAGATCATCAGGGAAATAACTCTGCAGTTCCACTACTTTTGTCTCCGTCTGGAACCCTGAATATCATTATCTTTGTCATTGTATGCCTGCTCCATGAAAAATAAGTTTATCAGAATCAGAATCAGAATCAGAATCAGCTTTATTGCCAAGTTTGTACATACAAACAAGGAATTTGACTCCGGTACACTTTGCTCTTTGGTTTTGTTTTTGCACTACAGAATATACATATTTACAATGTACAATATACACATATATAAATAAAAAGGTGCATTTGCAACATCTGTATGCTGTTGTTTTGTATTTTATTGAATGTTCAACAGAGAAACAGCCTTGGGGAAGAAACTGTCTCTGTGGCGGCTGGTTTTTGTGAACAGCGCTCTGTAGCGTCGGCCTGAAGGCAGAACTCTAAACAGTTTATGTGCAGGGTGTGTGGGGTCTGCAGAGATTTTAGCAGCTCTTTTTCTGACCCTAGACCTGTATAAGTCTTGGATGGAGGGAAGGTCAGCCCTGATGATTCTCTCTGCAGACCTGATTGTTCGTTGAAGTCTGGACCTGTCCTGTTTTGTGGATGAACCGAACCACACGGAGATGGATGAAGACAGGACAGACTGAATGATGGCAGTGTAGAAGATGACCAGCAGCTCCTGTGGAAGGTTGTACTTCTTAAGTTGCCTCAGGAAGTACAGTCTCTGCTGGGCCTTCTTCCGAACAGTGTCTATGTGTGAAGACCATCTCAGGTCCTCAGAGATGGTGGTTCCTAAGAACCTGAAGTGATCCACAGCCGACACGGTGTTGTTGAGGATGGTGAGGGGGGTGTATGGAGGTGGTGTTTTCCGAAAGTCCACCACCATCTCCACAGTCTTGAGTGGGTTTAGCTCCAGGCAGTTCTGACTACACCAGTGTACCAGCCGATCCACCTCCTGTCTGTATGCAGACTCATCACCGTCCTGGATCAGTCCAATGACAGTGGTGTCATCTGCAAATATCAGGAGTTTCACGGACGAGTCTGCTGAGGTGCAGTCATTTGTGTACAGGGAGAAGAGGAGTGGGGATAGAACACACCCCTGGGGGGCACCAGTACTTATTGATCTGGTTCGGGAGAAGATGCTCCCCAGTCTCACCTGCTGCTGTCGGTCCGTCAGGAAGCTGTTGATCCACTGACAGGTGGAGGCTGGGACGTTGAGCTGGGTGAGCTTCTGGTGGAGGATGTCTGGTATGATGGTGTTGAAGGCCGAGCTGAAGTCTACAAACAGGATCCTGGCGTAGGTCCCTGGGTGGTCGAGGTGTTGCAGGATGAAGTGTAGACCTAAGTTAACAGCATCATCTGCAGACCTGTTTGCTCGGTACGCAAACTGCAGGGCATCCAGTAGAGGGCCTGTGATGTCTTTCAGGTGCTTCAACACCAGCAGCTCAAAGGATTCATGACCACAGACGTCAGGGCTACAGGCTGTAGTCATTTAATCCTAGGATGGTGGGTTTCTTGGGCACTGGGATGATGGTGGATCGTTTGAAGCAGGAGGGGACCTCACACTTCTCCAGTGACTTGTTGAAGATCCGGGTGAAGATTGGAGCGAGTTGATTTGCACAGGCTTTCAGGCATGATGGGGAGACATTATCAGGTCCTCCAGCTTTCTTTGTTTTCATGCGCTGAAAGAGCCTGTTTACATCTTCCTCAGAGATCTTTAGTGCAGGCAGAGGATCTGAAGGTAGGGGGTTGGTTGCTTTGCTGGTCGAACCTGTTCCTGAATGGGATGTGGAGGAGTTGGTTTGAGGTGTGAATGGCTTCCTGTCATGTCTGCAGTAGAAGCCATTCAGACGGTTGGCCAGGCGAGGACTTTGTTCAGGAAGGGTGGTGGGGCTTCTGTAGGCAGTCAGGTTTCTCAGACCAGTCCATACAGCCGAAGTGTCACCAGTAGAAAGGCTGTTTTTCAGCTTCTCACTATAGCTTCTCTTGGCTGCTTTGATCTCCTTTGTAAGTCTGTTCCTGGCCTGTCTGTACCATGCCCAATCACCACTGCTGTGAGCCTCTTCCTTGTCCCTGCGCAGATTCCTGAGATGTGGAGTGAACCATGGCTTGTTGTTCCCAAAGGTGCAGAAGGTCTTGGTCTGCACACACATGTTCTCACAGAAACTGATGTATGATGTCACCACATCAGTTAGTTCGTTTAAATCAGTGGCTGAGGTTTCAAAAACAGTCCAGTCTGTGCATTCAAAGCAGGCCTGTAGCATCTGCTTCGATTCCTCAGTCCACTTTTTAACAGTGTGAACCGTGGGTTTGGAAGCTCTTAGTTTCTGTCTGTAAGTTGGGATGAGGTGGATAAGACAATGATCCGAGAAACCCAGAGCAGCCCTGGTAACAGCATGGTATGAGTCCTTGAAAGCTGTGTAACAGTGGTCCAGTGTGTTTTTGTCTCTGGTGGGACACTTAATATGCTGTCTGTATTTTGGGAGCTCATTAGAGAGATCTGCGCTGTTAAAATCTCCCAGTATTATAATGAAAGAGTCAGGGTGTTTTTTCTCCACGTCTGTAATCAGCTCAGCAAGATGTTTTTCCGCGGCAGAGGTGCAGCCATGCGGAGGAAAATATGAGCCAATTATTATGAACGAGGAAAACTCTCTCGGTGAGTAAAACGGTTTACAGATTATGGAGAATGACTCCAGATCCGGACTACATGTTTTCCTCAGCACCTTTATGTCTCTGCACCAACCTTCGTTTATATAAAAGCAGATTCCGCCTCCTCGCTTCTTCCCTGATAGCTCCGCGCTGCGATCCGCTCTGAGCAGCTGGAAGTCCGGTATCAGCAGTGCGCGGTCCAGTTATGTATTGGTATCAGAAGCCAGAGTCACGTCCTAGCAACAAGGGACGCCTACATGTGTCCACTGTCTTCTCTGGCTCAGCTTTAACCAGGGAGGAAATTAAATGAAAATGTCTGGCAACAATTAACCTACCAAGCCTCCTCTTGTGTTGAATAATGTTAAAACACATTAGATGAAGAAAGATTTCAAAAACTGGATGCATCAAAGGTTTTGAGGGTTCAACATCTGGGCTGCAGAGTCATATCTAAAAAATGTCACAATGATTGATCACAGTGGATCCCAAAATTGTCAGCTTCCAACTCCCTAAATGGTGGGATGTGAAATAATGTAAGTGGAAGACAACTGTGGACTTCACTCTGAGCTGTACAAGTATTAAACACAAATCAAAAAATCAGTGGTTACATTACAACACAACAAACAGTATAGCTTTAAACTAATTTTCTATAGTTTTTTTTTTATCTGTTGTAACATTTCAAAGATACATTTACTTTTACGATCATATTTTTTGTGATTGAGTTTGCAGGAGAAACTGCATTCTAAGTGACAACGGATATAGGTTCAGCTTTTGTTACACTTGGCATGCAGTGTTACTACAGACAAGTTAAAGTGTTTGGGAGCCATATCTTAGATTGCTGTGGGTTGGGTTAGATTTCAACTAATATTTGGTTTATCTTAAGCAGTGAGTTTCACATGGTTGTTTCTTTGGTCCTGTTCTATTTCTGCTGTTTTTTTTCTTTTGCTTCCCTCGAGTTACCTTTTAGGTTCGTTCAGTGATATCTCCTTTGTGATATTCAACTTTTCATTCATTTTAAACCCTAGTGTATCTAAAAGTGTATCCGGGGAGTGAGGCTGTCGAGTCTGGGAATGATGTTTTGGTCCGCACTGCGGCCCGCCGGAGCTGAGAGTGATTATCCTGGCCGGGCAACGTTGGAGGGTGGACAGGGTTCGCTCGGACCGGGGGACCGGATCTGCAGACTGCCAGCTGGGACTGATCCAAGGATACGGTTACCATTCAAATCTGACTGTGGTCCTCCTCCGGGTGGGAGCGTGGCTTGGTCCTGAAACCTGACGTGAAGACAAGACAAGGTTAGTTCAAGGCTGTTTATAAAAATAGCTCAAGGCTGTGGAACGGTCATAGTCAGAGGCAGGACCCACTAATGATTTAATAACGTAGGGACCAATGAACCTGGGAAACAGTTTCCTGGACAGGGACTTAAGTGGGATGTCCTGTGCGGCGATAAGGTGGAGCCGGGGTGCTACGTCTGTCAACATAGCGTTTGTTCTGGGCGGATGTTCTGTTGAGAGCTCGGACAGATCCGCCGGCACCGGCGAACATGATGTTGGACAGATGGAAAAAGCTTTCTCCTCCTCATCAGCCGGGAACAGCGGTGGCTGGTACCCCAGGGAGACCTCAAAAGGCGTGTATCCGGTTGCCATCGACACGTGAGCATTGTGGGAGTACTCAACCCAAGGTAAGAAAAAACTCCACTCAGTAGGGCTAGATGACGTCACACACTGGAGGGCTGACTCTAATTCCTGGTTTGAACGTTCTGCTTGGCCGTTGGACTGTGGATGATAGCCCGATGAGAGTGAGACTTTCGCCCCCAGTGCGGTACAGAAATCTCTCCACACTTGGGCGGTGAACTGGGTCCCCCGGTCCGACAGCACTTCTGTGGGTTCCCATGAAGGCGGAAAACGTGTTTGATTAATAGCTTGGTGGTCTGAAGTGCCGAAGGCAGCTTCTTTAGAGGAACGAGATGACAAGCCTTTGAAAACCGGTCAACAATAGTCAGGATCGTAGTCATCCCCTGGGACTTAGGCAGACCGGTGACAAAATCCAGCATGGGTCCAGGGCCGTTGTAGGACTGGGAGAGGCTGCAACAGTCCAGCGGGAGAGCAGTTGAATGGTTTATTTCTGGCGCACGTGGGGCAAGCGTTGATGTAATCTCTGACGTCTCTGTGTAACGTGGGCCACCGAAATCTTCTGATAATAGCAGCGATGGTGCGACTGGTGCCCGGGTGAATAGAAAACATGGCAGAATGGAACCAGTTGATCACCTAGGGAGCGCACAGCCAAAGGGACGTAGGAGTGGATTAAGGCGCTTAGCCGACTGGATGTAAGATAGATTCTTACGGTCTGTCCATACCAGCATGGGATGCTCAGCGCCCTCCAACCAGTTCCGCCACTCCTCCAAGGCCAACTTGATGGCCTGCAGCTCTCTGTCACCCACGTCATAGTTGCGCTCTGCTGCTGTTAGTCGGCGGGGGAAGACAGCACACGGGTGGAGTCTTCCATTCAGGTCCTGGCTCTGGGATAGGACCACCCCCACTCCGGTGTCTGAGGCGTCCACCTCCAGGGTGAACTGTCTGGTGGGTTCTGGGTGGGCTAGTACGGGAGCCTGGGAGAACTTCTTCTTCAGTTGGCTGAACGCTGTGTCGGCCTCTGGCGTCCAGACGAAGGGGATCTTTATGGAGGTCAGGGCTGTCAGGGGGCTGGCCGTCTGGCTGTAGTTCCGAATTAACTTCCAGTAGAAATTTGCAAATCCCAAGAATCGTAGCAGCTGCTTCCGGGAATGGGGTGCCGGCCAGTCCTCCACTGCCTTGATCTTTGCTGTATCGGCGCGAACTTGCCCACCCTCGAGGATGAAACCAAGGAAACTTATGGAGGATTGGTGGAACTCGCATTTCTCAGCCTTTACGAAAAGCTGGTTCTCCATTAAGCGCTGCAACACCAGGCGGACATGGTGACGATGTTCAGTGAGGTCTCTAGAATAGATGAGAATGTCATCTAAATAAACAAACACAAAAATGTTCAGGAAGTCCCTTACAACATCATTGACTTGGGGCTGGAATACTGCTGTGGCATTGCACAGGCCAAAAGGCATAACCAAATACTCGAAGTGTCCCAGGGGGGTCTTGAAGGCCGTCTTCCACTCATCTCCCTGGTGGATTCACATTAAGTGGTAAGCATTTCTCGGGTCTAATTTTGAGAATATGGTGGCGCCATGAACCGGCTTGAAAGGCAGATGAGAGAAGAGGTAATGGGAATTTATTCTGAACTGTGATGGCATTTAGCCCCCTGTAATCTATACAAGGTCGTAATGAAATGTCCTCTTTACCCACAAAGAAAAATCCCGCTCTGAGCAGAGAGGACGAGGGTCGATAATGCCGGCGGTCAGTGACTCTGCTATGTATTTTTCCATCACCTGTCACTCGGGTAGTGAGATCTTGTACAGTCGACTGGTGAGCAATGGGGTGCCTGGAAGCAGCTCTATAGCGCAATCATATGGGCGGTGGGAGGGTAGAGACAGGGCTCGTGACTTACTGAAAACGGGTCTGAGGTCATGATACTCGGTGGACACCTGGGTTAGATCCGGCGGATCAACTCCCTCTCCCTCCTCAGCAGACGAACGAGGGGAGACGGCAGACTGCAGACAGCTAGACAGACACTGAGATGACCAGGCGTCAACCCTTAGCTCAGACCAATTGAGATGTGGATTTTGTGCCTATAACCATTGAAACCCGAGAACTAGAGAATTCTGTGAAATGGGAAAAATAAAAAAAAGAAATGTATTCCCTATGGTTCCCAGACAACACTAGCTCCAATGGCCTGGTCTGATGAGTGATGTGATGGAGAGACTGGAGATCCAGCACCAACAGCTGGCACGGAATGGGTAGTGGCTCAGTACTAATCTGTCTTTGTTCAACTAAGGCTCGGTCAATGAAACTTAATTCGCACCCCGAATCAGTAAGGGCAGTCAAAAGCACAACATGCCGGTTTAAGAATAACGTGGCAGGCAAAGTAAATCTAGGGGGTCTGAGATCGGGGTTCTGGTCCGCCGGCCGCCCCATCACAACTGACAGACCCACCCTTTTGGCCGAACTGGGCAGGGCTGTGCAGGTTGGGCCGGCAGCGGATAACTGAGACCTCACTACAACCCGCTCAGCGTGAGTTCTTCTTCTTTCTCTCATCCTGCTGTCTAGTCAGACAGCCAGGGCATTTAACTTATTTAGCTCCTCTGGTTCATCTAATAAGACCAGCTCATCCTTTAAAGCCTCATCTAAAGACTGGAAAAACGCAGATCTTCCAGCCAATGTGCGGAATTTGACGGTAAACTCCGCTAAAGGCCGATTGCGCTGCTTAAGCACCCACAGATGGCGAGCCACACTCGTCTGATCTGTAGCTACATCAAAAATGAGCTTAAATTCTTTGATAAAATCATAGGTGCAACCAAATTGGTTATGGTCAGAAAACCTCGCCTCCACCCAACGAAGAGCCTTGTCGGTCAGTAAACCCAGAATATAAGAAATCTTGGCGACATTGTGGGGAAAGGATTGTGGGGACCGGTTGAAAACAAGGGAACAGAGTAGTAAGAAACCACGACAACTTCCAACCTCCCCGGAAAATTTCTCGTGGCTGTGGGAAGTGACGTCACGGCCATGCGGAGGCTGCTGTGACGCGGGAGACTCCACAATGCCTCCTGCGGGTGTGACGGTCTTAGAGCCTAGAGCATGCTGCAGCAGTGCTTCCATCTGGTCTAGCTGCTGATTTACCTGCTGCTGCTGCTCGAGAACGGATCGGAGAGTCTAGTCATGGGAGTGGATCTGTTGGCTATGTTCTGAAAGTGTTCTCTGAAGAGCCTCTGCTGGGTCCGGCTGGCTTGAGTGTTCTGTCATAGTTTTAGCCGCCGATTTGACCCACATACAGAGACACTCAAGACACTGAGAGCAGTTTAGGAGTTTATTTGACCAGAGACAGGGATGCAACAAAACCCACTTGGTCCTGAAACCTGACATGAAGACAAGGCAAGGTTAGTTCGAGGCTGTTTACAAAAATAGCTCAAGGCTGTGGAATGGTCCGAAATCTGGCCAGACAGTGATACCCCAATTAGGCAAAACACTCAGGCGTTGATGTGCTGGCAGTCTGCCTTCTTATAGCCCCCCGGCTGATGAGGGAACGAGGAACACCTGCCGCTGCTTCGGCCGCCAGGCTCCGGCGGCACCTAGTGGTGGAGGGAAGTTAGCAGCAGGCAGACAAAATCCCTACCGCGCTCACGTTAGACTGTAACTCTCCTCCAATGAGCTTTGCGGCTCTCCATTCTCACTTTGGACGGATCAGCCAATCTTGCTTCGTCTCACAATGGACCGTCGAATCTACGTCCTAGCTAGGAATGGACGTCAGCCAATCAAGGCGAAGCACTTCGAGCCAATCCCCGTACGAGTTCACAATGGAGGACAGCCAATCCATGCACGAGTTCACAATGGAGGACAGCCAATCCACGTACGAGCTCACAATGGAGCTCAGCCAATCAAGGTGAATGGGGCTCTTCAGATTAAAAAAATAACTTTAAAGTATGTTCGATGGGAAATTAAGTTGCAAGGATGGTTGAAAAAATAGAATTAGTTGGTCCAGTGCCATTAAAGAGAGATTCCACATCACTTCATTGTGCTGTCATCTCTGCCCACAGCAAGCAAACAACTTTACTGTAAGTACCCATATTTAATTGTTTTTTGTTTTACGTTTGTGAAACGAAGTTGTTCTTGTGACCGTGAAATACTCTGTTTTTCAGTACAATTTACTCACATAACGTCGATTAGATGTTCTCATTTTACAATGAGGCAGATTTATTTAAAAAAACGACATATCCAACACATGTATGATGTACAAAGATAATAGTCCTCTTCTCGTGAAGTAATATATAATCCTAACAACTGTACAAAATTGGCACTAAAATAACTTTGTATATTTTTTTGTATTAAGTGCACTATAAGTTAAGTGTGCTGCTATTATTATTGTTATTATTAACTGTTATTTAGTAGTGACACAAAATGATGCTTTGCTTTGGATTTTTGAAAATGGCTGTCATATACATTTTTTGAGTTATGAGAGATTTTACTTCTTTTGTTGAATGCAGTAAAATTGCAATATTACATTTGATTCTTAAAAATCTATTGATTTTATCTTCAGATGAGCTTCAAACCAAAGAGCCATAAAGGCATGGGAGATGAGGAGTGGATGGCAAGGCTTAGGGCATTTGCCAGCGATGGGGTTTGGCCGTCAAATGCAGGAAATAGACCTGCCCCGAGACAGAAGAAGTGGCATGCTCTCTATCAGAAGGTAAGGCATACCCACTGTTGTAGTCACCTGTATGTGCTGTGAGGCATATGAAAAAGGGGAGACATGATTAATTGTCATTTATGAGATGATGTACTGTTTCAGATAGAAAAATGCCCCATCCAATCACGGGGACAGACCACCCTTTTTGGAGTGTCTGCGACCTGCGACTGTGGCATTCATGCTGCCAAGGTAATCAGGTTTAATATAACATCTGATTATAGTCACGTATTGGTCACTTTTACAGCTTTGTCAAGTGTTTCACAGTTCAGTTGAACAGTGGTTTTAACACAAAGACATATCTATGTTTTGGTAGCCTGCATTCCAGCCTCCTCCTCCTGTGGCCCCACAATCAGTGGCTTCAGAATCCACCTCATCTGCCCCACGGTCTTTCCTGAGGTCCCCTCCTTCTTTGTCAATGGTGAATGTTTTTGTTTACTTCACAAGATTAATTCTGTCTTGTGCAGCAACATGTAATAATATTTTTTTAACCTATTTTTTGTGATAGCACTTTCTGATGCAGTTATTTATTTTATATTTGCTTAATGTTTTTTGTCCTATCAGTTCATTAAATCACACTTTGGTGGGTCTCACACGAATTCACTGAAGCCCAACTTGGTTGCACGGAAACCACCGGGCCCCTCTCTGCCCTCTGTGAGGACCCCTAGCCTGACACCTTCCTCTGTGAGGACCTCTGGCCCTCCTCCATTCTCTGTGAGGACCCCTAGCCTGGCTTCATCTTCCACAACACTGACACACATCTGCCAGACAGTTTCACCTGTGAGTACAGCAGTATGTATTAATAAAACCAGTTAAGTTTTTAGTCATCTTTAATGAAATATATGTATGCAAATTTCCACATCTTTTGTTGTTCTCTCCAGGAGGAGCCTGCTGCGTGTGTGCTACAGTCAGTTGCAGCTGGTGATGCAGGACCTGGGTGGTTGCCTAGTGATATGAGGAAGACCATTCCTGTACAGGACCAGAGATGGATTGGAAATACCCTCTTTCATGCTGGAAAAGTGCACCCAGATTTGAAGATTTGAATGTGTATAATGTACTTTATTTAAATATGTCATTGAAATAAACAAAATTAAAAACATTTCAGTTACTATGAACCTTAAAAAATTAAAGTTTTTGACAAAGGAATGCTGTATTTTCAGTTAAGTTCACAGCTAAACAGCTAAGTAGCCGCTGACATTTTTATTTGCACAAAATAATGCATACAATAATGATTTGAGGTGGAATCAAACTCACTAAATCCCTTCTTGTCTTCCCCCTTTCTCCCCCCTTCTCTCCTTTCTTTTTTTATTTATTCATGCTTTTATTTCTTGTCAAATAGATCATTTTGTTTCCACTTTCACTTACTCCTTTACTGAAGTTTTTTGACTAGATCCTCCAAGCGCTCCCATTTTCTCTTTTTACAGGTGGCTCTCACCTGGCTCCCTTTTCCATTCAGAATTCAGTAAAAGGTTCTGGTTGTGACCTTTACGGCCCTGCGTATCAACCAAGGAAGTAAATGGCCGCATGTAACAGTGTTTCGTAACTTTATTGCAAAGTAAAAGTAACTAATTCGTTACTGTTACTGAAGGAAACATGCAATTAAAGTGGACATATCATGCATTTAAATCCTTCTTTGCCATACTTAAATCATTCAATTGTGGACTTTATAAAGTGGAACTGCAATGCTTTGGTCTGAATTCTTTGTTATTGTAGCTCCACAAGCTCCTCTTTTACCTCTGTTCTGAGGTGTGTCTGAGAGAAACTCGTTTTGGTGTGGTCTCTTTAAATGCTGATGAGGCACATAACACCCCACCCCCCTCCAGGTCACAAACCGTTTTACTCCACCCCGTTCAGCCATTTTTGCAGTTTCATAACAGATATACAATTATCTAGCGGAAACAGGAAAAAAAACGTTATAACAATGCAAAACTATTTATGTAATAATACTATTCAAAACAGGCATTATGGTCATGTCCTCAGCTAAAAGCAGCACACAGCACATAAGCATAAGCAGAAGGCAAGATGCTACTGCTATCAGAACAATGGCCAGGACGTTATATAAACAAACAACATATTTTCATATCTAAAATAAAGTTTGTTGTCATTTTAGCATTATTTGCAGCTAACAGCTTTGCTGCGTCCGTCATTCCATAGACAAACGTAACTGACCTTAATCAGATGAACTCTTTCGGCAAACCTTCCTGATACTGGCGGTGGTGGCTGAAACATTCATCCTTGAAGTGCTTCGCGCAAACAAAGAGGAATGGACTGATGTGGGTAAATTTCAATGAAAAAATTACATTTAAGGCACTTCGAAGAGGTTCTGATGCTGGGGGACGTTGTAATGAATTGTGTGGGTTAATACAACCGAACATTTAGACTTATCCACTTGCAGCTTCAGCATACTTCAGCTTGGACTACAAATTTCAGCCAGAAATTGAAATGGCAAAATAGATACACGAAATTGGTTAGCCGGAAGTCCACGTCCATGCAAATACTGTGACATAATACTTAAAAAAACATAATAGAAAATGTTGAAAACTGCACGGATTGAAAAATATTAGCCAAACAGAATATAAATATCTAAGCAGCACCTGGAGAGACTAAATTCAACTCTTCTGCATTCCTACATACTCCAGGTAAACAACAAAATGTATTTAATGGCTAAAAGAGTGGATGCTATGTTCCCTCTAAATTACAGGTACTTTAAAAATATTCCTGATTACAACTTGTGTTAGATCTAATTGTTTTCTATGAAAAAAGAAAAAAAGATTAGATTTTTAAAAACTGAAACAGCATTTGTACCATTAATTTTCACTGATAATAAATAATAATAATAGTGCTAACATTTGAAAGCAAAAGCCAGAAAATACAGTGCCACAATACAAAGTTTTCTGTTTGTCCCATTCTTTGCTATAATGCAGCAAACGTACAGGATTGGGATGTATATATTAGGGACAAATACATTTTATGTGGAAGATAAGTCACAACACCTCTAAAATGAAATCATTTTAATGACTGTGCAAAGTTAAATGATTCCAATTCAAAGCTCTGTGACACAGAATGCACTATTCGTATACTATTAAACAAACTAAAGAATGTGTCTATTTTCACAGGGAACAACCAACAGAGTGAGGGAATGGGAAAAACAACTAAACGAACTAAAAGATCATTGATTTCTTCTTTGGGAAGAAGATTTAAATAGGACCAAACCCAAGTTATGTTAGGCAGAGGAAGAAAGAACAGCATAAATTTCTACAGTGTAAAGTATGTGCAAGAAAATTTGATTGAAAATATAAGAGACAAATGTATTTTCTTCAGAGGATTTGACGGCGTGAATTATAAAGAAAAGGGAAAAGGATAAATCTGAGCCAAAGAAAAAGCAACAGCTCTATATATTATAATATATATATATATATATATTATATTATATATATATAGATTATATAATATATATATTATATATATTTTAAAGAGCCAAAACATTTTAAGCAATAATAACTTTCAGTACACAGACATGACACTTGATTTCACCGTTTCTTGTCCACTTCGGTAAAACGTAGCCCAAGTGTGTAGTTTCTCTAACACCTTTTAACATTTGGCTGCTAAATATACAGTGCTGGACAGATAGTCTCAGCCCAGAGCAAAAAATTACGTACTTTAATTTGGTGCTGTCTCACACAGGCTCGCATAAACCAGATTGGCTGTTTGTACATATGCAGTAATTAACCCATCCGCAAATCAAAACAGCTAGCTAACCCTCTGGGTTTAGCGAAAATAGTGGCAAATTATGCATCTTTGTCCATATAGCATTCGTGTCTATGCGCATGCATCTGTATGATGTGGCAGAGGGCCAAGTAACTGGCTGCAGCAGCGAGATTCTGTCTGTAGTCCATATCACTCTGAAGTAATCCAATTGTGCAAAGAGAGAACAGGAGACGAGGTAAGGGAGAGCGCATGCATCTGGCTGCCCTCCAATTCTAAATGGCATGCTGGATGGGGATATTTATTAGTGGGAGAGAGTACAGCAACCACAACCATTCACAAACACACACACACACACACATAGAAGCACATGCAGAACACTGCACTGGCTTATCTCCACACATATTAACACTTACAATCTTTCACATGCACATTTCCCGGCACGACAATGAGTGCAAGCACTCATCCACTCTCTCTCTTTCTCTCTCTCTCAAAGAATAAATAAATAAAGAGAATTAACATGTCACACTTCCTTCCTGAATAATATCAAAGAGGGCAAACTGTAGATGCATGAACCAATATGCAATTAGTATGACAAAATGACTCAGGCTTAACACTTCCCACCTCACTCTACAAGTCTTCTGCAGGACATGTTCAAATGTGAGGCTGAGGTTGGAGAGCTGGTTTGAAAGCTTGCTATCTGCGTCTTGGTGATATATAAGTCCCACAGTGCCATCTTCTGGACAAATATGCCCTGTTATTGCATTAACATGGCCAAAATACATTTAGTGCTGTTCAGCATTTTTATAATGATCATATTTTATTATATTGTTTTAAATTATATTGGTAATTATCTTATATGTGTGTGCAAGCACAGAATGTATGAATTTACAGGTTAAGTTTTCAAATGTTAGTGATCATTGATTGCATTACATCACAATATGTAATGCAAGGCCCTTTTTACTAGGAAAGCTAACATCCTAGCAAACTATTGACATGACTGAAAAAAGATTATGCAATTCCTTCATGGTTTCAGAAAGTATGTGCTGCTTTCTAAAAAGGAATTGAAATCAGTCATTCAAATATGTTTTTCTTCTTTAAAATTTTACCTAAAACTGGTATAAAGCTGCACTGTGAGAAGAACCTGAGAGACCAGTTTTAGGAAAAAATAAAATCCCAAAACTGCTCTCTCAGGTTCTCCTCACTGTCATACAGCTTATGAATTTATTTTTATTTATTTTTTGCCTAAGGTGAATCACCTGATCAAAATATCTGTACAAGAAGTACCTTAAACAATAAGCTGAACAAGAGCATTCCATCATGGCTGTTTTATCACCCCAACTTGTTTGCTCTGTTTAAATTACAGGCTGGCTAATATCCTGTTTCACTGCCATGGTCCAGCAGGCCTGGGCTGAGGGTCAGCATGGTGTTTTTGACTTCAGATGAAAAACTGATTTCACGTCAGCTAACCCAAATAAGCCTGCTAAACACAAACTCCTCACCTTCTTAATTTCCTGTCATAATAAAAAATCAACAAATCAACTCTCCATGCAATAGGGCGTGAGGGAGCTTGTTGAGATTTTGAAGCTTGTCTTAAAAGAAGAGGTGTGATTTAATACTTATGTCATGGTGATGTGAGGAAAACAATTAAGAAAAAAACAGGCCTTGTGATTAGCGAGGAGTCACAGAGTGACAGGATGAGATGAAGCACAGAAGAGCACTGCAAATTCTAATGTCTGTGGGGACTTGGGGATGTGATATGAGCCTAGAACGCTTCTGAGATTTGGGTGTGTGTGTGTGTGTGTGTGTGTGTGTGTGTGTGCTTGACTATGTGTGAAGGGGAATATTTATGGGCCTGTGTGCATGTGACTCCCAAATAGACAGATGAAAAGATAGAAATAGCCAGAAGATGAAAGTGAGATATGTGGGAATGCAGACGGAAGGAGAGGAAATGGAGGACAGCCGGTGTTCGGGTGTGAACAAAAATAAGTGAGACTGACAAACAATTTAGTGATGGTTTTACCAGGCCAATAAGAAGCTGGAGTTCATATTTCAACATCCTATCAGTGCCATATTGAGCTTGTGTAAAATTAACTACATGAGTAGTAATAAATGGTTATACGAGTTCTTTTCCTGTCTATGTAGTTTTATGTCTTTTCTATTACACACCCTATGTCAAAACATATCTCATTGCCAAAGATCATCCATCATATGCTGCCAATCTCATTTTGAAACAAAACACACAACTTAACTTCCATAATTCTGCTTCATTAAATAACTTTTTTTAAATTTCAGAAACTAAAATGAGGGCTCATAGTTCCTTCATATTATGAAAGATTAAAAATGCAGAGTTGCAAACTTTGCAACTGCTTAGGATCCCCTGCTTGCCTGGGTCTACACGTGAAACTGAATTTACAAAGGACATGCTATCAAATGCAGCAATTTTACACATAAGGAAAGCTTAACAAACTCATTATTTAAATCCAAATGTAATTAGTTTTGCTGCTTGTGTCAAAACTTGGAACTTTTATATCATATCGCAACATTTTCTTATCATAAACAATTTGTAAACTAATCAGCAAGTAATAGCCTTTTTTTCTTAGCTGCTTATGAACACAACAAACCTGACCTCTGCAGTAAAACAAACAAACAAAATAATTGATGAATCAATAATTAATGGTCAGTTGTGTTGTGGTGAATAGTGAGAACTCCCACAAATTCTGTTTTTGGTTCTTGTTACAACGACTGCTCTGTCCCCAGCACATCATCTGCTTCAGTTTCTATTGGACAGCCAAAATATTTTACCCGCTGCACTTACATTTTGAGTTTTATCTGTTTAGAGCAATTGGTTCAGTGTGCTCAACACACTCATTTTGTGGCTGTTTGGGCTTACTAGCTCAACAATATAGCTAGTTTGCTTCATATTCACTTTAGCTCATACCAAAAGGTCCTCTTTGTACCACTAAAAGAAGCACCACCAGTAGTACTTTAAAACGGTTTGGTGCCAGTACAGCATATAGTCAACCTACCCACTATCAGCATAGTCTTATGTTTTGCCACACAGGTGTAAGATCTAACGATTTCATTGTACACTAGGAGACTGCACTCATTAAACTGAGCATAACTAAGCATAATTTTGACTACCGAAAAATATACAATGTAATCACGAGGCTAAGCTAATAATAGCACCTAGCATAGTTTAGTTTCTCTCACTCTCAAAGCTAATGCTTGCTGCTCATTGAAGTTTGGACTCCTTAATGATGAAGACAAATGAGCTCATTATCAAGTCTTTTCAAGCATGTTTAGGTGGGTGTGCGCCCACAAAAGCGTTGCAGACAGCAAGGTGTTTTCATGTGTGCTCTCCTGTTCCAGAGGTGAGTGACACAGCAACAGGAGCCTGCCTGCCCTCGTGCTTGTGTTTGCTTGAGTGCAAATTCTAAACTTTACCTTGTTAAAGACTTCCCTCATGGGGTTAATTTCTTTATTTAACCTAAACTAATGCCCCTTTTTATATTCAGTTTAAAGTGGTACTTTCTCCTATGTGGGTGCATAGCGTGAGCGGCCTTAAATGTATCAAGCAAAGATAAGCCCTTATAATCACAAACAAAGTGAGCAAGGAGAGCAGGGAGGCTCGCTACTTGCTTGCTCTTAATTGCATTATGGGTCCATATGACTGTGTTGCTCAATATCATGCTTTCATTTTCTCATCATGTGCAGTTATTATCAGATGCTCATTTACCAAGCCTAGACTATTTAGTATAAGTGTGATGCTTTCACTGATGAGAGACACTGAGAAGGACTCCTACTATGAAATGAAATTAATGCTCAAATGTAGTTTAATTTAAAGTAATCATTTGAGAATCAGTTCACAGAAAATGTTTTGATTAGCTGAGATTTGCAAGTCAAAATGAAATAATGAAGATAATATTATGAAGGCCTGAAGAAGGTTAGTTTATAGAGATTGTGCAAATTAAAATTGTTGCAGTTTTAAGGTTGAGCATTAGGGGGTACTAAGAGACAGGGGGGTTGGAAGCTTGGCAAAACAAAAAAGCAGATAGAGAGGTGAAATTAAACATAAACAATGAAAGAAATGCCAAGTTCAAAAAAGAAAATTCCATCTTAACCCTGTTATGAATCCCCTCACTTTATTTATCATCCACTGGTCACAATGTTACCATACAAAATCACTTCCAACATGGAACTGCATTGAATAATAAAGATTTGAATATTCACGCTCACGCTCTCACACATTCAAAAACAAAATTTAAATACAACATCTTTTTTTCTTACAAAATAAAGAGGGCAAAGGATACAGAGACACATTAAAAGATATTAAGACATGCAGTGACAAATATATAAAAAATAGACATTTGTTTCGTTTTTCTGTACATACATACATCAACACATATAAATATATAGAAGTAGAAAAGAGTGTATTTTGAAAATACAAAGGTCAAATTGTACAGTTACATTCCATAATGACAAAGAGAAGACATGGCACAATATTCAAGTGAGTTTGCCTTTTTCCACAGACACACTATACAATATTGTATACTGTAGAATCAAAGATTTTGTTCAAACAACAGTTGGTTTCTACTAGTCTGGTTAAGCTGCTGTAAACATTGCTAACGAAGAAAAGATACATTTCTTCAATGGATTTCCATTTGGAAATGCTCATTCAAGCAACTTTGAACAATCTGCTCAAGTTCTTGAATTTGATGCCTCAAAATTTCAGAGCTGTTTTTTACTTTTTCTATACGTCTTCTTCAACACAGAGGCAAATAGGAAATTTGGTAATTTAAACAAGCAGCTGACAAGCAGTAAATGAAACCTATACAGTTTTAGCTTGGCACAATAAACAAGAATGTACCAGAATGTGATGAAATGTTTCCCCAAATCTCACAGTATAATCCTGTCAGGCCGGCTCTGTTTTCCCACTCTCTAGGTCTGTCTGACGTCCTGCACCAGTTTGTTGATCTCCTGGGCAAGCTCGCTAGCGTCCATGCCAGCCTCGTTGCGATTTTCGCAGCGCTTGCCACTCTGGTGACCCTGATGGAAGACACTGTCAAAGTCATCCTCCTCATAATTCTCAGGAATTTCCTCCATGGCTGGCAGCCATTTGAGGTGTGGTGGTTGTCCATTGATGGAAGTGGAGGTTGAGGTTGAGGAGGAAGAGGAAGAGGAAGAGGAGGTGGAAACATGGTTGTTCCCCACAGATGTGTTCCCTGGATTTAAATAGTGTGTATTGGCAGCCCATGCAGCTACACCTGGTGGGTAGGCAGGACCTTTACCACCAGGGAGCAAACCTCTACGGCTGTCCTGAGGAACAGCATTGTTACTATGGTTACCAGTATTGCCACCACGACTGCTTGCCCTGTCAGTGGTCAATAAAGATGAGGGGGGGCTTGTTTCGGTGAACTCAGTGTAGGAGTCTATGTTGGGGGGTAGGAGTCGCTGGAACACAGAGTTCATCTCTGTAAGGAGGGATCCAGCCCCTCCACCAGCTGCATCACCTCCTCCTCCTCCATCGGCCCCCAGCTCTTCATTCTCAGACTCCTTGCCAAACGTGGAGAAACTCTTACGATTCTCTGAGTCTACCGAAGACTCGTCATCATCTAGCTGGGGTGTCTGAGAGGACTCTTCCCCGGGGATGTACATGTTGTTTCGGTAGTCTGCAGACGAAGCAGGTGAGGAGATGGGAGGCATCCAGCATTGGTCAGAGTGTCCCAAGATGCGACATTCATCCGTACACAGTCTCATAGCTAAAGTTAGGAAAACAAAAAAAAAGAAAAAATACACTGTCAAGTTAAAGTTCAGCTTCTGTGCTGGAAATGTTTCATGACATTTGACGTTTTGTGACAGGACTGCAAACAACTCAGATGAACTTGTTGAAAGATCTTTAAAACTAGAGCTTTTATAATGTGTGTTGCTTTGGCCAGACAGCCCCAGTATACAAAAATCTCACAGACATCCCCCAAATATAAGTGAAGGTGGGTAAAAATCTACAGAATCAAATTGTGCATGTGTCTTCTTTACTCTGGTGCAGGGTCTAAGCACTACAACTGCCTGTTTTATTCAAGAGTGACGATTGAGTAAGTGATGGCTCTGCACGGTTTCTAAGTAGAATTTTTATGTTATACAAAGTTGTTTTGTAAAGGTTACAGGCAAGAAATGTTGAGATGAAAATGTTTGTATCACTTACCTTACTGAGTACCTTAGGGACTCAGGTATTTATTATAGGACCAGTGCATTATGAGATTTTGATTTTTTTGCAGATCTATTGATTTGCATTATATATACCAAAATAGAACAACAATGCTTTCATTGCTTTATTTAGGCTTTAATATAATGAAAAATATTTTGATTAGAATCTAATATGTATACAAATTCTAAATAGTCAATAAATATTGTATCAATGAAATAATGTAAAATTATGATATTTAGACACCAAATACAGTAAGCCTTACTCAATATTTGTAATATGATAGCATGAATAGTGGCATTTGTCAGTCTAAATAGAAAAATCTAAACAATTTAATTCTATGAAAAGAAATAATAGTACTCTTGTCTGAAAACTTTATTACTCAATCTATTTTTCTATTTTACTCAAGCAAAACTACTTTTTATTGTTCTTATTGTCTTATTTCTGCTCCACTTATTGTAAAAAGTCATGTCAAAACTATAAAATCATTTAAATGAATTATACAAATTGTCAGATTCTTCCTTTATAACTTTAATAATAATAATAATAATAATAATAATAATAATAATAATAATGCATTATATTTGTATAGCGCTTTTCTAAAAACTCAAAGACCATTTACAAGAATCAAACAAAATTACAAAAAGAGCAGTTAAGAACATCATACCAATAAAGGAAGAAAACAAACAGAGTAAATACATAGCACTGGACATTTAAATAAAAAAAAGAACAAGCATGAAACTGGACATTAATAATATATTAAAAGCTGTTCTGAAAAGGTGAGTTTTGATTTGAATGTGGATAGGTCTGTACAGTCATGGCTGTATTAGGGGAGATAGTTCCAGAGGATGGGAGCAGCTGTGGAGAAGACTCTTTCATCCCAGGTCCGGTACCTGGTTCTGAATGGTGGAGACAGGAGGTTGGCATCAGAGGAGTGGAGGCTGCGGGAAGGAGTGTGACGGTGGAGCAGGTTGGTGAGGTGGCATGGGGCTCGGTTATGCAGGGCTTTGTGGGTGAGAAGGAGGACTTTGAAATGATTTCGCAGGGGGACAGGGAGCCAATGGAGCTTCTGAAGAACTGGGGTGATGTGGTCATGGGAGCGGGTGTGGGTGAGCAGGCAAGCAGCAGAATTTTGAATGCGCTAGAGTTTATTGAGGACTTTGGATGATGAACCATAAAGAATACTGTTACAGTAATCGAGTCTGGAGGTAATGAAGGCATGGATGAGAATTTCAGGAGCTGAGGGGGGAAGTGATGGGCGGAGAAGAACAATATTTCTTAGATGAAAAAAAGGCAGTTCTTGTGATGTGGTTGACGTGGTGTTCAAAGGAGAGGTTGCTGTTGAAGATGACTCCAAGGTTGCGCATGTGAGTGGAATGAGACAAAGTGATGTTGTCAGTGGTGAGACTGAAGTTGTCGGTGGTTTTAGTGAGAGATTTGGCACCGATGATGATGATGTCTGACTTGTCACAGTTGAGTTTGAGGAAGTTTGAATCCATCCATGGTTTTATCTCAGTGATGCAGCTGGTCCGGTTGGAGTGAGTTCCAGTTGTGATGGATTTGGCAGAGATGTGAAGTTAGACATCATCAGCATAGCAGTGAAAGTGAAGACCATTGCTACGGATGAAGGAACCAAGGGGTAGCATGTACAGGATGAAGAGTAGGGGGCCAAGCACCGAACTCTGGGGGACACCTTGTGATAGAGGAGCAGTGGAGGAGGTGCAGTTATTGATGCTGATGAATTGTTGCCTGTTTGTGAGATATGACTGTAGCCAGGAGAGGGCGGTACCAGTGATGTTGAGGGAGGATTCTAGACGGGAGAGAAGAATGGTATGATTGATGGTGTCGAAGGCTACGGTGAGGTCTAAGAGGAGGAGAATGCAGAGATGACCAGAATCTGAGGAAAGGAGAAGATCATTGGTGACTTTGAGGAGAGCAGTTTCTGTGCTGTGACCTGAACGGAAGCCAGACTGAAATGGTTCATACAAGTCATTGGAAGTAAGGTTGATTGGCAACAGCACGTTCCAGTATTTTAGACAGAATGGGGAGGTTGGAAATGGGGCAGAAGTTGCTCATATTGTCAGGGTTTAGCCCAGGCTGTTTGAGGATGGGGGTCACAGCAGCCAGTTTGAGAGGTGGGGGGACTGAACCAGTGCTAAGGGAGGAGTTGATGATGTCAGTGATAAGTGGGGAAATGACATGGTATTACAAACTTGGATGGGATGGGGTCCAGAGCACAAGTGGAGCTTCGCATGCCTGCAACGAGTTTGGACAACTCCACTGGGGTCATCGGAGAGAACTGATATAAAGACCGAGTGCTGGAAAGTGGGGAATCACATGAGGAGGTTGAGACGATGGTGGTAATAGATTACTGTAAATGGTGTCTATTTTGTTTTGGAAAAATGACAGAAAGGCATTGCACTTATTTACTGTGAAGGAGTTGGAGATGTTATCACTGGGTTTAAGGAGTTTATTTACTGTGGAGAAAAGAGCCTTGGGGTTAGAAGAGCTAGAGTGTATGAGGTTTGAGTAGTAGGAGGACCGAGCTTAGTTAAGAGCATCTTTGTATTGGAGAAGGTAGTCAGTGTAGGCTTGGTGATGGACAGTTAAACCAGTTTTCTTGCAGAGTCGTTCCAGCTGTCGCTTTCGGGATTTCATTTGGTGGAGTTCGGTGGTGTACCAGGGAGCAGAATGCCTAAAAGTGACTGTTTTGGTTTTGATGGGAGCCAGCTGATCAAGACATGAGAAGAGTGTGCACTTACAAGGTCAGAGGGGTTATCAGATGACAGAGGAGGGGAGGAGGACATTTTGGTGGTAAGAGAGGCTGAGAGGGCAGAGGGAGTGATGGATTTGAGGTTTCTGAAGGTTATTTTGCGCTTGTCCTTGGCGATGGGAATAGGGATGTCGATGTCCATAGTGATTGCCAGGTGGTCTGAGATGTTGAGGCTGAGGCTCAAGACCTCATGTATTGAGAGGCCGGAGGAGCAGACAAGATCCAGGGTGTGACCACGAGAGTGAGTTGGGAAGTTAATATGTTAATATGTGTGAAATTGAGGCAGTGTAGTAGATCCAGGAACTCGGTAGCAGTTTTGCAGTTTGTGTCGTCGATGTGGAAATTAAAATCACCTAAGAGGAGGACTGAAGGTGAGATAACACATAGTTGGGTCAGAAAGTCAGAGAAATTGGAGAAAAATGAGGGGTTTGTCTTAGGGGGTCCATAAATGACTGCAATGACTACAGGAGTGGGACCAGACAGCTTAAAAGCAATATGTTCAAATGAAGGAGCGTAAGGAATGAAGATGGAGGTCATTTTAATGTCCTTTCTATGTACAGCTGCAACACCACCTCCACGCCCCTGTGCGCGTGCTTTCTCAATGTATGTGAAGCCGGGGGGTGCAGTCTGATTTAGTGAGAAATATGCCAGGGGTTTGTGCCATGTGCGTCTGTGTAGAGGACGGCCTTGCCAATCTGATCCAGATGACGGACAAAGGTGGTTTTTAAAGTTGAGGAGATCTGAGGTGAAGAAGAGGGCATCTCTGGTGGACGCCAACCCGGCAGAGGTTCAGCAGACTTTTCCGTTGAGCGGCAGTTTACACGTCCCGAGCGGGCTTAAACGTTATCTGGTGAGTAATAAGTTGATTGATGAGGAAGAAAGAGTTGAAATAAGAAAGAAAATAATGATGGAAAACTTTAAAATTATATTAAAGTTTAAGGCTGGACAGGATATGATTGGAGTAAGTCCTATCAGTTTGTCAAATGGATTAAAGAAAGTTGTTGGAGATGTAGAGTAAGTTAAAGTCTTAAGGGATGGAAGCCTACTTATCATTTGTAAAAATGCTGAGCAAAAGAATAAGGCCCTAAAAATACAAATGGTATGTAAAAGAGAAGTGCTGGAAAGAAAGGTAGTTGGGGAAGAAAGAGGAGTAAAAGGAGTAATATCAGGATTCCTGTTGGAGAAAAATTGGGGAAGAGAGCTAAAGAAAATAATAAAAGGAGGAGAGATCACAGGCATCAAACGGTTACAGGCTTTCAGGAGTGGGGAGAAAATGGACAGTACATCTGTACTACTGGATTTCAAAGATAAAGTTCTGCCTGATAAGGTGATGATTTGTTATATGAGCTTTAATGTCAGAGCTTATATCCACCATAAATGTCAAAGGTATGGACATATTGCGAACGTTTTGTAAAGGGGAACAGAGATGTGGTAGATGTGGAGGTGAACATCCTTATTGGCGGAGTGTGGAATATCAATTAAATGTTGTAACTGTGGAGGATGTCATACTGCAGCATATGCAGGGTGCCATTGGTAAGAAAAGAAGCAGCTGAAATTCAAAAAGTTAAAACTGATAAGAGAATACTTATGCTGAAGCAGTGAAAAGTGAAAGAGGCTAAAAATTAGTGATAATGATCCAAAGCAAATTTGATAGGAAAAGAGGGTGAAGACAATAATCAGTGTAATATTACATTGGAAAAATTGATTCCTTTTCTTGCATATATCATAAATTGCTCAGAACTAAGCAAGAACTAAAACATAGAAAATAAAAATCATAGCAAAGGAGACTACAAAGTTTTTTTAATGTCAAGGATTTATCATGGGAAAAAATTCATGATGAACTTAGACATGGGAAGGAATCATCTGAAGCTGAGGCCTTCTCAAATTGTTACATAATTTCTAATATTACAACGGAACGCTCGTAGTCTAATAGCAAATGGTCAGGAATTTTAAGGCTTCATTAATAATTTAAATACAAAACCAGACATAAATGCATCAAGAAACATGGCTCAAGCCGTCATTGCCAGTTTTAGTGTTCAGGGTTACTCAGTCTTACGTAAAGATAGAATAAAGGGAATGGAGGAGGTGTTGCATATTCTAAAGGAAAACATTAAAATGTATTCAGCTCCAAATAATAAACAGACTTAGAACTTATTGCTGTAGAAATCTGGGAAATGGGAAATTACAATCATAACATTATTACAATCCTTGCAAACAAAGTAAAGTTAAAACATTGTGAAAAATCCTTAGAACACTGGAGAGGGAAAATAGTTTGGTGAGGGGACTTCAATGCACATAGCACTTTATGGGGAGATCAAGATGACTATAATGGAGGAATTTTAGAAGAAATGATTGAAGAAAAAGAATTGGTAATATTGAATAATGGAGCAGGCACTCGGGTTGACTTGGTAAGAGGTAAAGAATCAGCTATTGACCTTAGTTTCTCAATCTTTTGCTGATAGTTGCAGCTGGAGAGTATGTAAAGAAAGCACAATGGGGAGTGATCATTATCCAATTTTTGTCAAGATGGGAATAGATACAGAGGAAGAACAGGTAGAAATTGAGGGGAGATGGAAATTTGGGAAAGCAAAGTGATGAGTGAGGTTAATATGAAAAATATAGATAGAAGTAAGCCGATAAATGAATTAAATTTAGAAATTAGTAAATGTAATATTAACACAGCCAAAATATTCATTCCTAGAAGTAGTGGTATTGAAAAAATGAAGATAGTTCCTTGGTGGACACCAGAATGTTCAACAGCAATTAAACACCGAAATAAGGCTTTTAATACACTTAAGAAAATTATTTGTTTCCAAAATCTAATAAGTTATAAAAGGAAACAGGGAGAAGTTAGGAAAACTATAAGAAATGCTAAAAGGGATTATTGGAGGGAATATTGTGAGTCTTTGGGGAAAAATACTGCATTAGACAGGGTTTGGAATACTATAAAAAATGTCTGGAAATTCAAAAGAATATTTTTTCCCAGTAATAAAAGATAAGGCTAATATTACAATAGATAATAAAAATAAAGCTGAATTATTAGCAAAGGTGTTTGCAAAGATACATAGTACAGAGAATCTAAATAATATAGAAAAAAAGGACGTGAAATAACATTACAGAGACATATTGAATTATTACATAATGATGAAGATTATGAGGATTTTTTTAATATGAAGTTTTCTTTAATAGAGTTAAATAAAGCACTGAAGAATTCCAGTAAATCAACTCCGGTAAATCAAGAATCCTTCATGAGGACCATTAAATCGAGGCACGTGACGTCGCCCGGTACGGCGGAGCCGGGGTCCCACCCTGGAGCCAGGCCTGGGGTCGGGACTCGCCGGAGAGAGCCTGGTGGCCGGGTTGCTCCTCGCGGGACCCGGCCGGGCCAAGCCCGGACGAGAGACGCGAGGCCATCCCCCAGTGGGCCCACCACCTGCAGGGGGAACCGTGAGGGACCGGTGCAAAGAGGATTGGGTGGCGGACGAAGGTGGAGACCTCAGCAGCCCGATCCCCGGATGATTAGGCTGGCTCTAGGGACGTGGAATGTTACCTCGCTGGGGGGGAAGGAGCCTGAGCTTGTGCGGGAGGTCGAGAGATATCGACTAGAAATAGTCGAGCTCGCCTCCACGCACAGCGTGGGCTCTGGAACCCATCTCCTTGAGAGGGGCTGGACTCTCTTCTACTCTGAAGTGGCCCACGGGGAGAGGCGGCGGGCTGGGGTGGGTTTGCTTGTTGCCCCCCAGCTCAGCCGTCTCGTGTTGGGGTTTACCCCGGTGGATGAGAGGGTCGCATCCCTGCGCCTTCGGGTCGGGGATAGGTCTCTGACTGTCGTTTCGGCCTACGGGCCGAGCGGTCTCCATTATTCTGCTGGGGGACTTCAACGCCCACGTGGGAAACAACAGTGACACCCAGAGAGGCGTGATCGCGAGTGGTGTTTTGTTATTGGACTTCTGTGCTAGTCATGGATTGTCCATAATGAACACCATGTTCAAGCATAAGGGTGTCCAAAAGTGCACTTGGCACCAGGACATCCTAGGCAGGAGGTCAATGATCAACTTTGTTGTCGTATCATCAGACCTTTGGCTGCATGTTTTGGACACTCGGGTGAAAAGAGGGGCTGAGCTGTCCACTGATCACCACCTGGTGGTGAGTTGGATCCGCTGGAGGAGGAGAAAGCCGGACAGACTTGGCAGGCCCAAGCGCATAGTGAGGGTCTGCTGGGAACGCCTGGCGGAGCCCTCGGCCAGGGATGTATTCAACTCCCACCTCCGGGAGAGCTTTGACCAGATTCCGGGGGATGTTGGAGACATAGAGTCCGAGTGGACCATGTTCTCTGCATCTATTGTCGATGCTGCTGTCTTTAGCTGCGGCCGTAAGGTCTGCGGTGCCTGTCGCGGCGGCAATCCCAGAACCCGGTGGTGGACAACGGCAGTAAGGGATGCTGTCAAGCTGAAGAAGGAGTCCTATCGGCTGTGGTTGGCTTGTGGGATTCCTGAGGCGGCTGACGGGTACCGTGAGGCCAAGCGTGCTGCGGCTCGAGCTGTGGCAGAGGCAAAAACTCGGGCCTGGGAGGAGTTCGGTGAGGCCATGGAGAAGGACTACCGGTCGGCCTCGAAGCGATTCTGGCAAACCGTCCGGCGCCTCAGTAGGGGGAAGCAGTGCTTCGCCAACACTGTTTATAGTGGGGGTGGGAGGCTGCTGACCTCGACTGGGGACATTATCGGGTTGGAAGGAGTACTTCGAGGATCTCCTCAATCCTGCCATCACGCATTCCCTGGTGGAAACAGAGGCTGGGACTCGGGATGGACTCTTTCATCACCCAAAGGCTGAAAATCACCGAGGTGGTTTAAAAGCTCCGCGGTGGCTAGGCTTGGGGGGTGGATGAGTTCCGCCCTGAGTACCTCAAATCTCTGGATGTTGTGGGGCTGTCATGGTTGAACGCCTCTTCAACATTGCATGGCGGTCGGGGACAAAATGCCCTGGACTGGGGGGCCAGAGGGTGTGTTCCAACTACAGGGGATCAACTCCTCAGACTCCCTGGTAAGGCCTACGCCCCGGGTATTGAGAGGAAAGTCCGGCCGATAGTCGAACCTTCGGCTTTCAGGAGGAGCAGTGTGGTTTTCGTCCCGGCCGTGGAAAAACTGGACCAGCTCTATACCCTCTACAGGGTACTTGAGGGCTCATGGGAGTTTGCCCAACCGGTTCACATGTGTTTTGTGGACCTGGAGAAGGCATTCGCTGTGTCCCTCGTGATGCTTGTGGGGGTTCCCTCCAGGAGTATGGAATCGGGGGCCCTTTATAGGGGCCCATCCGGTCCCTGTTCGAGCGGAGCAGGAGTTTGGTCCGCATTGCCGGCACTAAGTCGGACCTGTTTCCGGTGCATGTTGGACTCCAGCAGGGCTGCCCTTTGTCACCGGTCCTGTTCATAACTTTTATGGACAGGATTTCTAGACGCAGCCAAGGGCCGGAGGGGGTCTGGTTTGGGGACCAGTGGATTTCGTCTCTTCTTTTTGCAGATGACGTGGTCCTGCAGGCCCCCTCTACCCAAGACCTACAGCATGCGCTGGGGCGGTTCACAGCCGAGTGTGAAGCGGCTGGGATGAAGATCAGCTCCTCCAAGTCAGAGGCCATGGTACTCAACCGGAAAAGGGTGGCTTGTCCTCTTCAGGTTGGAGGGGAGTTCCTGGCTCAAGTTGAGGAGTTCAAGTATCTGGGGGTCTTGTTCACGAGTAAGGGAAGAATGGAGCGGGAGATCGACAGACGGATCGGTGCGGCTGCCGCAGTAATGGTCCGTTGTGGTGAAGAGAGAGCTGAGCCGAAAAGCGAAGCTCTCGATTTACCGGTCGGTCTATGTTTCTACCCTCACCTACTGCCATGAACTTTGGGTCATGACCGAAAGAACGAGATCCCAGATACAAGCGGCTGAAATGAGCTTCCTCCGTAGGGTGGCCAGGCACTCCCTTAGAGATAGGGTGAGGAGCTCGGCCATTCGGGAGGGGCTTGGTGTAGAGCCGCTGCTCCTCCACATCGAGAGGAGCCAGTTGAGGTGGCTCGGGGATCTATACCGGATGCCTCCTGGACGCCTTCCTCGGGAGGTGTTCCAGGCACGTCCCACCGGGAGGAGGCCCAGGGGACGGCCCAGGACACGCTGGAGGGACAATGTCTCTCGGCTGGCTTGGGAACGCCTTGGGCTCCCCCCGGAGGAGCTGGAGGAGGTGTCTGGGGAGAGGGACGTCTGGGTGTTTCTGCTGAGTCTGCTGCCCCCGCGACCCGGTTCCGGATAAGCGGAAGACGACGAGTACGAGTACGAGTACAAGTACGAGTTAAATAAAGCACTGAAGAATTCCAGCAAATCAACTCCTGGGGGTGATCAAATCAGTTATATTATGTGTTCTAGAAAAATTCGCATCCAGAGACTGATGATTGTCACTCAGAATCAGCTTTATTAGAATCTTGCAAGAGAGAAGGATTTTACAGCATTTGAGATATGCTCAGTAGTGCTGCCAAATCATTCTGACTTGACAAAGTAAAAGTTCTCCTATAAGCTACAACAGTTTTCAAGGTGACTCTCATGAGACCTGTTGTCCTAGACATAATCTTAACAGTGTGGCATACATATTATCTCACACAGCTGCAAGCAGAAGGCTGAGAAACCATTACTCTAAGACTAAACAAAGAAGAATGGAACAACACAGAGGGGTTCTAATACTTTTGTCAGTTCCTGTAGAGTATCAAGGAGCAAATCAAGCAGGGCACTAAAATTTCAATAACAGTATGTTAAACAATCTTAGTGATGTGAGTAAAGTAATATTATTAGAATTGTATAATAAGGCGTGGGAGGAAGGGATATTACCTGATAAATGGAAGGAAGCCATCATTATACCTGTTTGTAAACCTGGTAAAGACCCTAATTCAGCTGAAAGTTATAGACCAATAGCTCTAACATCATGTATAGGTAAAATTATGGAAAAAATGGTAAATAACAGATTAATTTATTTTTTAGAATCTAAGAAGAAGATTAAGTGTTATCAATTTGGATTTAGAAAAGGCAGAAGTACAATAGATCCTGCATTATTTCTGGAACATGAAATTAGACAGGCTCAGATTAATAAGGAGAATTTAATAGCAGTTTTCTTAGATATGACATGTTATGGAAAGAAGGGCTGTTGATTAAAATAAAATAAATAGGTATAAGGGGTAAAATATATAGATGGATAAGACAAATTTTAACTGAAAGAAGTATTAGAGTAAAAATAGGTGGGGAAATAAGTTCAAAATATCAAGTTGAAAATGGTACTCCCCAAGGTAGTATAATAAGTCCTATGCTATTTATTATAATGATTAATGATATTTTTAGTAGTATAGATAAATCTTTGGTGTTTCATTTTTTGGGCGATGATGGTATTATTGGAAGAGGGGAAGAAATATAGAATTTGTAAATATGAAATTACAAGGGGCCCTTAAATTGTGTAAAAAGCTTGGGCTTTAGAATGGGGATTTAGGTTCTCAACATCCAAAATTTCAAAAATTTGGGTTTTTTTTTACAAATAGGAAATTAAATAGTAATGAATTTCTCAAATTATATGGGAATGTTATGGGAAAGGATGATAAAATTTTAAATATTTGGGGTACTTTTTTGAAAAAAGGACTTACAGGAAAATACATGTTAAAATGTGGAAAAAGTTTTAAGAAAATTAAATATAAGAGTTTTTTGAGGGGGAAAAAGAATGGGGGGGCAAAATAGGAAGCATTAAAAAAAATTTATATTGGACTAATTAGATCAAATTTGATTAGGGGATGTATTTCATACAATTCAGTTTTCAAATAGTTTTTAAAAAAAAAAGATAAAAATAAAATTTATCAGGCATTAAGATTTTGGGTTGGGGGAGCGATAAAAAAGAAACTTTTTTTTTCACTCTACAAGTTGAGATGGGGGAGATCCCAAAAACTGGACCCTCAGGAGAAACAATTACCCAATAATTTAGGGACAAATATTAAAGGAATAATAAAAGATCTCCCCCCATATTTTACGCTGCAACCTTGTCAAGAAAAAGAAAAAAAACCCAAATTTGATTTTTTGGGAAGGGATAAATAAATTTTAAAAAAAAAAAATAAAAGTTTCTGGGAATAATAATTTTTTAGTTAGTTGTTTTTGTTATTCCTTTTATTCCATCAGGGGGATTTTTTGGACAGACTAAATTTGATTTAAATTTGCTAAAAAAAAGGGGGGGACATTGGGAAAAGAAAGAGGTGAAATTATTGGGGGAAAAGAATATTCAGAATTTTATACAAATATGTACGTTTCTTCTAAATTTTTATATGATAAAGTAGGTATAGCAATTGAAATTTCCCGGTTTTTAAAATATTATGAAAAAATAAAAAAAATTTAACAGATAAATTGAAGGGGAATACGGGGTGAATCAAGTTTTTTTTAAGGGCTTTAGAATGGATTGAGGAAACAAAAGTGGGGGGAGGTTTAAATTTGTTCGATTCAAGTAGTGCATTAAGTTTCTGGGTTTTAAAATTCAGAACAAGGTAAGATATTATATTGGATATAAATTAACTAAATTTTGTAGGATTAAAAAAAAGGGTTTCTCATTTTAAAACATTTTGGAAACCCCTCCCCAAGGGTGGGAAAGGAAAGATTTGGCTGATTTTTTTTGGGCAAGATGCAAAAAAAGGGGAATATGGTTTTTTTTAAAAAATTTTTAAAAATAAGTAAAAAGGGGTAAAGAATATTATTAAAATTTTATATCAAGAAAAAATGGCAAAAACCCGTGGGATAGAGGAGGCAATCCCAGATTTCATAGCACCCCAAAAAAAAAATTTTTGGGGGAATTTGGAAAAATTTAATAGAATTAAAAAAAAAGGGAAGATATTATATATAGAAAAAGGTTAGGACATACAGGTTTGAATAGACTCAAAAAAATTAAAAAAACATAATACAGGCGGGTTTGTAATTAATTGTGGAAATTAAAAAACAGTGAAAACAATTTTTTAGAAGGTAATAAGTATGTTCAGGAAAAAAAGGGTATTACTTAGAGATTTAAGTAGGAATAAAAAAAAAATTTGACATTAGGGACTTTTTTTCAGGGATCATCGGGGATGTATTTTTTAAAAGTATTTTTTTGTTTTTTAAGAAAAAGGTATTAAAGGGAAGATTTAAAAATAAGGGTTTAAAAGTCCCGGGCCATACTCCCAAACTGGAAAAGGGGGCGGTAATGCCCTAAAAGTTTTTGTTTAAAAAAAAAAAGAAGAAAAAAGAAGAAAAAGGTGAAAGTAGAGCGGGGGGCATGGTCAGGGGGAAAAGGTGTTTTGGGAGCAGGAAATGGGGGGCCTTTGGGGGTGGTGGCCTGTAGCAAGTAACTGGGCCTCGGTGGTGGATGGCTGTAGCAGGTAGCTGGACCTGGTGGTGGTGGATGGCTGTAGCAGATAGCTGGACCTGGTGGTGGATGGCCCTAGCAGGTAGCTGGACCTGGTGGTGGATGGCTCTAGCAGGTAGCTGAGCCTGGTGGTGGTTGGCTGTAGCAGGTAGCTGGACCTGGTGGTGGATGGCTGTAGCAGGTAGCTGGACCTGGTGGTGGATGGCTGTAGCAGGTAGCAGGCCTGGTGGTGGTTGGCTGTAGCAGGTAGCTGGACCTGGTGGTGGATTGCTCTAGCAGGTAGCTGGGCCTGGTGGTGGTTGGCTCTAGCAGGTAACTGGGCCTGGTGGTGGATGGCTGTAGCAGGTAGCTAGACCTGGTGGTGGTGGATGGCTGTAGCAGGTAGCTAGACCTAGTGGTGGTGGATGGCTCTAGCAGGTAGCTGGGCCTGGTGGTGGATGGCTCTAGAGGGTAGCTGGGCCTGGTGGTGGATTGGCTCTAGCGGGTAGCTGGACCTGGTGGTGGTTGGCTCTAGCGGGTAGCTGGACCTGGTGGTGGATGGCTATAGCAGGTAGCTGGACCTGGTGGTGGATGGCTGTAGCAGGTAGCTGGACCTGGTGGTGGATGGCTGTAGCAGGTAGCTGGGCCTGGTGGTGGATGGTGGTGGTGGATGGCTGTAGCAGGTAGCTGGGCCTGGTGGTGGATGGTGGTGGTGGATGGCTGTAGCAGGTAGCTGGACCTGGTGGTGGATGGCTGTAACGGGTAGCAGTGGATTGTTTTGCTATTTTGCCAGGTTTGTCCAGATACCTTCTCACTATTAGGCAGGGATGTGCATGTTGAGGGCATTTGTCATTTAAACCTGATAATGACAAACCGATTCTTTCTGGTACACACATTTCTGAGACTTCTACCTCTTTAACAAAGTTTGTGCTATGCTCAAAAACAGATATAGGTCTTTTGCTTTCTTGTGGAGAATGTAAGTGCTTTAGTTAACTATTGTCAGTTTCATTCAAGAGTCTAAGATGGCTGAGCACAATAAAAACTTTGCAAGAAAGTATAGTTTTGAAAAGAAAGTTTGTTTTTTTAAAGTTACAGTAAGGGTTTAAAAAACTGATATTAATATTTGGGTATATTTTACTGGTCCGGCAGTTACAAATTCAAAACAGTGATGCATTTATTATTTTGTTTAGGCTTAATTATTAATTGCATTAACTGTATTTATAATGTGTCCTTAATGCTATTGTAAAAATTTATTAAATAACTTATCTATGTAATACTGTACCAGATTCTATATTTAGATAGCAAAAAAGTAAACTCTTTGAAGCATGTTCAGCAATTTAAACAAAAAATGTTCAATAGATAATTACACTGAAGAAAAAAACAATAATAACCCTCCTTGTCAGTCCATTACCTTATCTCCATTTTTTTTTCTTTCTTAATTAGAGAATAGAAAGCAGACGGGGAATAGAGGGGGACGAATTGCACCACCTCCAAGTCTTTCTCAAAGGGAGAGATGGGGTGAGAAAGAGTGATCATGTCCATCATCCCTTCCCTTATCCATCTCAATAAAACCTGAGAATACATAAATGACTACACAGGAAAGACAGTAAGATGTGAAAGAGCTCTTGGACAAGTGGGAGAAAGTAAAAGAGAGGGACCTAGTCAGTGACCGAGGGAGAGAATAACATCATTCTAAAAGCAATTACTATGAATTCTCCTCAGTTCAGACATGAAAGCGCACCACTGTCACTCACCAAGAGAAAAAAAGAGGAAGGAGAAAAAAACAGCACCCTGAGACGCATACCGATGAGTGACAGGCGACTCATCTTCGCTCCGGGGAAGATTTTACAGACACAACTCTATCTTAGGGGCAGATAACGCACAGACACAACTGCACACGCAAAAACAGTCAGGCATGCTGTACCCTCTCACAGTGTAAAAACAAGCGTGGAAATGAGGGCTGTGTGGAAGAATGGGGCAGTGTACAATGGTGATTGTGTCTTCAACAGGGTAAATTTAGTGGCCGTAAAAGCTTAGGTTTGATGTCCATGGTGCTAACATTTGTCAGGCAGGTATTAGACTGGGCGACCTGGGTGATGTCTCACAGGTGGCTTACTCAGCTAAGTTTCATATTCTTTAAAATTGGAAGTTAAGACAATAAAAGATCAGGTGTGGAAATTTTAGGTCTTAGCATCATTTCAGTTCACTCTGAGTGAATTATAACTATAACTATTATTACATAATAATTAGAAATACAAAATAACAAGTCTTACAGAACCGAATTAGCTAAAATGTGATTTATCCTCTAAAACGAGAGGTGATAGCTGAGCTGGTGCCACAGAATGTGTTAGGAATGGAGTCATGCTTAGAAAGGTGCAAAAGAGGAGAAAATAGAAAAAAAGTGATGTTCGTGGAGCACCAGCTGTAAAGACAACTCAGAAAGAGTGGAATGTAGAAAAGATCTCACCTGGGTGGAGTCGGTGGTGCATTTCGAGGTGCATTAGGTCAGAAAACCCCTCCCCCAGCAGCAGCCTGTCCACTGGGGATTCCCGCCCCATCTCACAGTCACTGTCCCCTGCCTCACTGTCCCCACGCCCACTGTCTTTCAGGCTGAACTTGTCCATGTCCTGTAACGCATACCTAGAAACAGAAAAACAGTGAGGTAGTTTGTAAACACCATAGTGTCTGAAAACTAATGATGTAAGTTTACATATTTTTTGCGCATGGAAAGCTGAATGAATCAGTCAGGCCTGCAGAGGAGACTAAATCCATCATATCAGACTTGAGGCTGCTTCTGCAATCTGTCAAATCGCAAGACAAGGCTTGGCCCATAAATTCTACAATGCAGGTAGATCTCATTGATAAATCTTTTACAGCAGCCACCGGGGGCATCACCAAATCTATCACTAAGACGGTATATGTGGATATTATGATGAAAGTTCTGATAGGTGCAGACTTTTACAACCACAGCCTGGTTTCAATGAGAAATGCATTGAAATTGTTGTTAGACAAATGAGTTGCATTCTTTTAACCTGAATGAAACTGGCGTGATAACAATTTGAATGTGAAAAAAATACAAACCATTAAAACATGTAACAGATCAACTGACAAGTGAAATTTAACTACACAATGAGAAACAAGTGAATTGGAAAATAAACAAAGGCTAGTCTTTTTAGGAAAATAAAGGAAAGGGGGGCTGAGGGGATTGGGGTAAATTACCTGTAGCTGCGGGAGTATTTGTTGCCACGGAAACTGGGTCTGGGCTGGTACTGGCCCTGATGGAGCATGGACAGAAGCTGTGAGACTTGCTACATAAAAAAAAAAAAAGACAAAACAAAGGGGAAAAAAATAAACCAAAAGAAAAGGGTGGAAATGAATAACAGAAGGGACATTGAAGATTGGGAAAACAAAAGACAAGACAGAAGACAAAATAATGGTTGAGTAAACACAAAATGGATGATGGAAAGGCAGTTTAAAATGGATGAGACAAAATGGATGACATTTAAATGAAAAAAATATTAAAAGGGGGAGACTGGGAGTGGGATGGGTCTACATGAATACGGAAACATTTGACTGAGGGTTGAGTCATGGCAATTATGGAGGTAATGGCAACAGGGTGTAAACAAGTTAAAGACAAAGGCATCTATAATCATCATCAGTTTTAATGGTAGTTAGGCTAAACTACAGGGCACCCTTGATTAAGTCACTGTCACATTTGGCGATGACTTAATTTGCTCAGAGACAGCTGTATGTGGAAGAGAAGAAAGGTTGTTTTGTGTGTGTGTACGAGAGAGAGAGAGAGAGAAAGAGAGATTGTGTGGGTAAAAATTCTGAGACAGAAAATTTAGGACTGATGAACCTGAACCACATTTGATATGTTTCAGAGGAACTTGCTGTACGTGTGTCTGCTCATGCTCACCTCCACTGGTGGAGTCGCATGTGTCATTTCCAGGGCAAAACTCTCTGGGATGTGATGGGACGAGATGGTCACCAGGCTGTTGAGGGACTGGCGGCTGTGATGGTTCTGCGGAACTCCCATCTGGGCCCGGTTCATTGGAGGCGTGGCTGATGGTGAGCGGTGGTGGGCCCTGATGGGGAGGGTGCCGTTCACTGTGGGTACCATGGTGATGTCGCTTTTGTGGATTTGACGAGAAGGCTTCTTTGGGTGGTGCTGGTGGGTGGACTCTGCCACCCGGCAGTTGTAAGAGTGCCTCGTGTCCTTTTTTTCCTGGTTACAGTGGGGGGCAAAGCGCACCATGATGAACAGGAGCACGGCACAGATGACCACAAGCGTGATGATGATAATCAGGTTCATATTGATCGAAGATTCCCCCTGGTCCACTGGCTGCACATGGTTCTCCATGTTCTCATAGAGGTGGATTTTTAGAACTGCCTTAGCACTAAGACTTTCACTCCCCTGATCTCTGACCACCACAGTGAGCTCAGCATGATCACTGGGGAAGTGCTCAAGACTGGCATTGGCTTGGATCTCGCATGTTCTTGGTTCAATAACAAAAAACCCTGCTTCGTTGCCACTGACGATAGAGCAGATAAGCTCAGCGTTGACCCCTGTGTCACGATCAGTCGCCCTCACCACTGTCACTAAATGTCCAGCCTCTGTGAACTTTGAAGCAGGAATTTCTGCAGTAAAGTTCCACAGCTGTGGAACCACAATAACTGGGGGGTTGTCATTTTCATCCAGAATGCTCAGAACAACTGTAGCGTTGCTTGTCAGTGGAGGTTTACCGGCGTCCTTGGCTTGCACAACAAACGAGATGCGACTCACATCCTCCCGATCAAAAGTGCGTAAAGCATAGATGGCACCATTAGAGGGGTCTATGGTGACGTAGGTAGAAATGGAACTTCCGTGAATAGAGTTTTCCAAGATGGAGTAGCTCACCTGTCCATTGGTGTCCAGGTCAGGATCAGTAGCCATGATAGATGTCAGGTATGCTCCGGGAGCATTGTTTTCAGATTTGAAGATCTCATATTGTCCCTTTTCAAAATGTGGTGGGTTGTCATTTTCGTCTGTAACATGCACTGTGAAGTGTTTGACAGTGGAGAGACTGGGGGTCCCCCGGTCCTCAGCCACTACAGTCAGGCTGAACTCTGACCTCTTCTCTCTGTCAAGGGACACATTGGTCAAAATCATGTAGTTGTTCTCATAGGTCTTCTGCAATTTGAAGTAACCCTGACCATGAAGTTTACACTCAACTTCTCCATTTAACCCAGAGTCCAAGTCCTCCACTCTTACCAAAGCAACAAACGTGTCCAGTGGAGATGCCTCAGATACATAAGCTGCATCTCCATTCCCCTGAGAAGGGAAATTGATGCTGATGTCTGGTTTGTTATCATTCACATCTACCACTTTCACCAAGATCTTGCAGTGAGCAGGCATGGAGTTTGGACCCATGTCTTGAGCTTGCACATCAATATCATAGGAATTTACTGTTTCATAGTCCACACGCTTGATAAGGGTCAGATGGCCACTGTCCGTGTTAATTTTGAACGTCTCTATAATTTTGGGGGACACATGATTGCTAAATGAATATGCAATTTTTGCGTTTGTGCCTTCATCCGCGTCTGTTGCATTTAAGTCAATGAGCAGAGTGCCAACAGGTGAGTTTTCAGGCAGATTTATAACATAGGATGATTTCTCAAAAACAGGACTGTTGTCATTAGAGTCAGCGATATTGATTCTGAGGAGGGTAGATCCCGTCCTCGGGGGAACGCCCCTGTCGGAGGCTGTGTACTGAAGTTCGTAACTGGAGCGCACCTCCCGATCCAGCTCCTTGAGTACCACCAGCTCGGCGTACTTAACCCCGTCGCTCCTGGACTGCACGTCTATCTTGAAGTTTTTATTTGGCTCTAGAGCGTATGTGTATAAGGAGTTCTCACCGACATCGGGGTCCGTTGCGCTGTCCAGGGGAATGCGCGCTCCGACGGCCGCGCTTTCTGAAATCTCGATGGGGATGAGGGCTCGGGCGAACTGCGGCGTGTTGTCGTTAATGTCTAGTACTTCTACTTCGACGTGAAACAGGTGGAGGTGCTCGGTGGGGAGCGTCAGAACGTCGAACTGAATTGAACAGTTGAGGTTCTTCTCGCAGAGTTTCTCGCGGTCGATTTTGGTCCTGATGCTGATCTCTCCGTCCTGCTCACGCACGGTGAGCAAAGAGGAGCTCCCCCGCTGCATTGCTCTAAAGCGTAGTGACACAGAGCTGGGAAGTTTTGCCAAAACGTCCGCGACATCGTCTCTCAAGCGTGCGATTACTGTGCCGAGCTTCTGCTCCTCGAAAATCTGATACTTCAGCGTCTTACCAGTAACGTGCTGCGCTGTCAGCACAAAAATCGTGACAATTCTCAGCATTCTTGTTAAAAAGAGTCCCGTCATTTTTACTGGTTAGTTCTGCTGCAAAAATGTCTGCAAAAAAATTACCAGTGCCAGCTCTAACTTACGAAGTGCTCTGCTCGCTCAGTCAGTAGCTGCATTACTTTCTCTGCCAAAAAATGCAGTAGGTAAATAAATGTTAGTTAAATTCTGCCAGGTTCCACAAATTCATACGATTCTCCTTCTAACCGCCCTCTCTTGTCAGAGTTTTTTGCGCGCATCCAGCCAGAGTGCCACTGAAAATAGGTGCGTCTTTCTCCCTCTCCTCCTTGCGTCTGGTCTGTGCGCCGTGCGCTCTCTTCCACTCCCTCTCTCCGTTTGAGCTTGCCTCCGCAGACTTTACCAAAATCTAAAATCTTCTTGCTGCACCTCAGCGTATGCTCCCCCTTCTTTTTTATGACATCCCCCGGTAAAGACAAACGATTCTTAAATCAAAAGCTGGCTGGTGGCCACTTGATATCCAAAGGAGGAGAAGGAGGCGCTAAAAAGGAGGGGAAAGTGGGTGGAAACCCCGCCTCGGAGAGGTCAATTTTTGCAACATTTAGGATTAACGACTATAGACCAGGAGATAAAGCCAAGAATAAAGTATTCAGGGCCCCTTTTGCTGTTTGTTTTATTGCTATATGACCGTTACGGAGGCAGGTTTATGAGTTTCTCGCCCTCTCCAGACGTTATGAAGACGCAGACACTTTAAATCCTCATCAGACACACATACCTCTTAATTATATGCATTATTACGCGCCGCATTCCAAGTCTTCATACACCTTTTAATACATAATAGTTCAGCAGTAACAAGCTGCTATCACCCACTCCTTCAAAGTGACATAAGCACTTGCTGCCTTGGTATTAAAGCGTCTCACCTTGTCTGTTTCTCCCGCCCTTTGAAGTGGCAGCTGACTACCTCCCTTCTCCATGCACAGGCACTTTGTAGTGGACGCACCGACTAGTCTTTCCCACTTGTGCCTCATCTGTGCTTGGCTGTGTGGGTGAAAGTGTGTAAACTGGGTAAGCCGTGTGGCGAATCGTGCTGAAAAGAGAGCCGGACTCTAATGAATGCCTTTAAAGAGTTTGTCACGCTGAGAAACAGCTCTGTCCCCCTCCCAGTGCAAATCTGTTCAGCATCACTTCAAACTCCCTGCAGCATAGGGTTTTTTGATAACGAGCGCAGCATCCGAAACTCACTAGTTCAAGCATGCAGTTTCAGTTGACCAAGGAGAAAGAGGACCCAGTACGCATGAACGCACACGCACACGCGAGACAAGAGCACCGGGAGAGAGAGAGGAGAGAAGGAGATCTAAGGTTTAATAAATTTGCAGAACAGACACTGTGCATTCTGGACACCATCTGGCGCGGTTTGTTTGGCACCAGGACCTTGCTATTACAGCCGACCAAACAGCACACCAGCAGAGATCCCCACCCACCCCACCTCCCTAAAACTGTGAGGAAATGAGTTGTCATGGGGGATTGTAGACTACACCACCAAGTAAACAGCTTTTCCACATTCATTCACACATTTTGCACTTGCTTATGTGGTTGTAGTGCTTTTTGGCTTCAACAGATAAAAAACTGTCATGAACTTTTTGATGTTTTCCTGTTCCTAAAAAGCATCACAAGAGACCATCCATTAATTCAAGCGATAGTGGCTTTTAAAAGTATTCATTCCGCAAGAACTTTTTCACATTTTGTCATGGTACATCCACAAACGTTAGCAAATACTATTCAGGTTTTATGTCATAGATCAACACAAAGTAGTAAACAGAGACATGGGTTTTAAAATTATTTTACAAATAGAACATAGAAAGTGTGACTTGCATATATATATATATTCAGTGCTATTTATTCTGATATCCTTAAATAAAATCAAAAGCAACCAGAGTTAAAGTTAGATAAAACAACATCCGAACCTTTGAGATTCTCAATGTGGCATCCACCTAAACTGACAGGGCCAGGAGAGGAAAACATTAATCAATAAAAGTGTCCAAGATTCCCATTGCAGCTTTGGAGGAGGTGCAGATAATCATAGCTCAGATGGACTGTTAATGGTACAGTCCACAAATCTGAACTTTTTGGAAGAGTGGCAAGAGAAGAGTGGCTGTTAAAACATTTTACAGTTTTCCACAAACCATATAAGTGACACCACCAATGTGGAAGAAAGTGCTCTGGTAAGATAAGGCTAAAACTCTATGTGTGACAGAAAACCGGCCCAAAAGACATACACATCTGGGTATATGTTTAGGACAATGACCCTAAACATATACCCAGAGCTACATAGGAATGGTTTAAATCAAAACACATTCATGTGCAAGATTGGCTCTGTCAAAATCCATATCCACATCTATTTGAAAATCTTTATGAAGACATAAGATAGGTCTTCATAAATCTGACTAAGCTTGAGCTATTTTACAAACGACAACGAGCAAAATATACACAATGTTCTAGTTGTGCATAGCTGACAGAAACATGCCCCAAAAGACTTGAGGCACTAATTGCAGTAAAACGTGGTTTTACAAAGTATGACTCAAAATGGCTGAATACAAATGCATGTAATTTTTTTCAGATTTCAATTTGAAAAAAAAAAAATTAAAACCACGCACTACTTTTTGTAGGTGTATTGCATAAAAATAGATTTTAGTGTGTGGTTGCAACATGCAAATGTGAAAAAGGTGAAAGGGAATGAATACTTCAAATGGCTGTTACTTTCCCATTAAGACAGATTGATTCCCAATTGGTTAAAACATTTTTCAGTCCAAGTATTCATAAATAATTTTCCGAGTAAGACATAGCATCTAAGTAAAAAATAGCATCTGCAAAACAAATTAATATTTTACAAACAGCTGCAGATCTCACTGAATTACAAATGTGATAAAAGACCATGTTAAAACTTAATGATGTTATCCATTTGAAACCAAGTTTTTCATTTGGTCTGTTAATGCAACACATCTGCACATCCCCTAAAGCGGTTTTGTGTCTTTTTCAAAAGAACAAAAGCTTATTAAATATTCCAAACGTGCATGGACACCAACCAAAAGCTCCAACTTTTCTAACCCGGACCACTAAATTGGCAGAAAACAAACCTTTATTCACACTATTCAGTGGCTGAGCCTTGTCTGCAAAATGTTTACATTCACTCCTCTTTTGCACATCTTTTACTACAGCGCAGTTGTTTTTTTAAACAGGTTTGATACGGGCGCCCAAAATTTCCATAGCTCCAAATGCTCACAATGAAGTAATGCAATTACTCCCTGCGTTCCAGGGAAGCTAATCACATTTGGAGAACAAAGTCAGCTCTGGAGTTTATGGAAGAAGCAAGCAAAAGAAAAGGGACATGGTTAGGAAGGGAGAGTGGGTGCACCGAGGTCTTAAACACAAATACAACAATTAATCTATAGAGGGGGTTGGGCTGTAATCTAAGTAAAAAAGCAGATGGAGGCTTAATACATTTAGGCACGCTATATAATCAGAGGAGCCAAACAAACATCGGGGTTTTAGAGCTAAGTAATCCAGCTACACTTATTCATCCTCCCCAGCAGGTGCAAAGGATGTGGTGTCTGTAGATTTGGTAGTTTTATTTAACGTCTGCTTCTAGCTTCCCATACATAATTTTATTGATCCATAGGTGGCTCAGAGCACTGTAGCTGTCTCTACAAATGCATGCAATCAGCACAAACAACCAAACTGCGCGTCGTATGATCATACAGGGCCTACAATTGCTTCTGTGTGTCCAGACCTTGTAGCCCATAAACTCAAAGAGTGAATCAAACATCTCGCCAGGATTATATACGCACCGTTTCATGTTCTACCACCTTCAACTCAACCCTCCGATCCCTGGGCATCAATTGTTATCTTTTTAATGGCTATTCCAGGTCACCCAAGCCTTGTCTTTATTTAGCCCAGTAAAAATGTAGCACTCAAATTTAGCTGAAAGAAAGGTGCTGAAATTCACAGGTTGCCTTATTTAATTGACTAAAGCCAATTTTCAATATTTTTTTTTAGTTATCAACAGACATCTTTTTGTGCACATCTTTTCTCCTTTTGCTTTTTAATCACAATTTGTTGTTGTTTTTATGTTAGATTTGTCTATTTAATGAAAATTTGCTTAGGGGGAATATAATTTTAGAGGCCATGGCACTAAATGCATTCTGAAGTGAAGACGAAAGTGTGTGTGTGCGCATGCATTAGAGTGTGGTGATTCTTTTGGTGGTTAGGTTGTAAAGGCACGTGAGCATCTGTCGCCTCGTCTGCCTGCTATTTGTCACTTATTCAATTAGCTGCGATTTGGCAGATTCCTTTTTTTTGCCAAGGGGAGGAGAAGGACCACAGAGAGGATTGGAGTTTGCTTTCACTGCTGCTTGAAGGGGAAAGTTGATACCTTCCCCCTCCACACACACACACACACACACACACACGCACACAGACATATACATAAGCATACAGAGCTACCCCCACCAGCGCTGTGATTGTTATTCATCCCATTCTCCTCTTCTTTGCTTTTGACAGGGTTCCACAGAGCTTTATTACTTTATGACCACTATTGTCTGTATGTTTGTGTGTGTGTTCATTTGTATGTGTGTGCCACCAGACAACAGGGGTTGCTCAGCCCTTTTATGCTCACAGTGTGTGCAGCGATCATACTGTAGTACTCTGAATGCAGCATATTGCAAGCAATGTCAACAGTTGTACGACAAATTTATTGCCCAGGCAAAGAAAGAATGTGACTGGTCACCTTAAAAGTTGATACATTGCTGCTCTGCACTGACAGTCCCCTCCTGGGTCTTGCAGGGTATTTTTACTGTTTTACAGACTTTAGTTATGAAAGTGGTAGAGAGAGGTATGATTTTTTTTTTTCACTTTTTCTTGCATATTCCATTTGAGTTTCCCAAGTTTGTAGATTTCTGTTCTTTACTGTTCTACTCCATTAGTGATTGTTGTTTGTTTGCTTGATAATCATCCAGTCATTCAGTTATTTTTTTCTTGGCCTAATTCTCTGCATGATTCACAGCAGACTCTTTGTAAACACACACAGACATGCGTCAGACTTGCATCTGTGTGTGCATGCGTTCTCTTACCGAAAAGGCTGTCAAAATAAGGTGAGATCATTCCATGTAATCCATGCAGCTTTCATGAAGTACTCACAGTTAAAACCATAAAAATTACAATAGATATATTTCTGTGTAATCCATGCAACAATTATTAAAATCTACAGTTGAAGCAGTGCAGAGTGAAACAGGCATGTTCTCATATTCTGGAGCTGAGAGGACTGGAAAGGCCTGTGTGGAGATAAATATTAACTGTCTTATCTTTTGCAGAACTGTAAACAAGTGTATCCAAAGAAATTCTGTATGATGATTTTCCATTCTTTTACAAGTAATAAATGAAATGAGTAATCTTGATTTTCAAGTTAGAACACAAATGATTGAAATATGATTGAGAACTGATAATAAATACAAAACATTAAGGTTTAAAATTCTCAATCAACCATATATGAAATATATAATGTTGATTATTAGTGATGGATAAAAAGAATGAAGTGATGATTTTATAACTGTTACTTAAAGTAAATGTATAAAGCTGAGAATGGAATGTGTGATACTGTGTAAAGTTTAAAACTGAGCAGATTAGGGAGAGAAGTGCAGGATGACTAAGAGTTACAAGAGCCAGCTGTATGCTGACAGAGAACCTTTAAAGGACAACGGGAGGAAGGGAGGATGCGACTACAGCAAGCTGCGTGGCTCCAAGGCCGAAAAAGCAGGAACCAGTAGGTCACAATGACCATGACTAAAGTATTGGCAATAACCAAGAAGTTGAGCTGAATAGATTGAGCAATAACTGGAAAGCCTAATAAGGAGCTGACTGGTGAAAGCATCAAGCACTATAAAGACAAAGCTGAAGGAAGGAACGGGGTTGTTTCCTCGCAGAAGACCAGTGAACAAGATCGGACGGAGAAAAAGATGCTTAGATGGAAGAAGTACCAGAGACACAGCCCTGCTGATCGACTGCATTAAAAAGAGGATCAACCCGTGTGCCCTGAAGGACTGTGCCTCAAAATTAAGTATCTGATTTCATCTACAGCCCTTTTATCCAGACAACAGAAGTGAACTTGATCGGTGAACAGCTGATTGCTTTAAGTTTCAGGCTCCTGGAAGTCCTGAATCAACCTCAATTATGTCCCCGGGGTTTCCTTCAACTCTTCAGCCTCTGGAAGCTATTGTCCTCTGAGACATATGACAGCAAAGTTTCTGTTTAACCATCGAAGCCTGGAGCATCAGTGCCTGCCACTTAAAGGAGGAAAAGTGAAGATCAAGTCGTACCCCCTCAAGAAACCACTCGTTGTTACCCAAAGGAACAGCTCCATCGGGTGCATGGACGAACCTCCGTCTTCAAAGCCTCTCCAAACTCACTAGTTTCAGCATCAGGGAAAGACAGGTTGAGTTGATTGATTTATTTCTATTATTGAATTTATTGTGTTGCTGAATTTAAGCTGTTACTGACCCCTGCAAAAGCGTTACTAATTAAAGAAAGCATATAAAATTCTAGTTAAATTGTGGACATTCAATTATTTGAGTCACCTTATTTTTGGTTTTTCATTGGTGGTAAAAAGTCTTGTTGCCTGGTTCTAAGAAATTATAGGAGGTTTTTATAGGTTGCCTTAGCCAAGTTTGTTAAAACAACGCCCTTGGGGCTCGTGCCGAGTCACTAAAATTAACCTAGCCCATATACCAAGTGCCAGTTGTAATATTAGGGAATGAGGAGCCGTTAACAGGAGTGACTGTCGGACTGTGAACGACTGCGGTTGGCTACTCAGTCGTCCAGACCTCCGGTTGAAGAAGGGCGAGACTTCTGGATGTAGGCTGTCAGAGGCTAGGCGAGTCATTTCCCGACACCAGCTTAAACAGAACTTTCAGTGAACCCGCATAGTAAGACTTTTCAGGTTTAGGGAAGTCCGGACCCGTTGGATGGAGAGCTGGATTGAGCAATCCCCTTAGACATAAGGAAGTAGGTGGGAGGGGTTAGCTCATCGGACAACGAAAAGGCACTGACAGCAAATTGCTCCAGCCCACCAAGACATGGCACAGAGAAACACAAAGGCTTCACAAGAAATCGCCACCAAAGCACTCAGGATAGATCCTTTACAGAAATTTTACACAAGTTGTGCATTACATGTATTGCATCTGCACACTGAACATAAAGCTGCAATTAAGTAGGCATGAAGAATGATAAGTAGGGCAGCCCTTGCAACAATGGTGCAGGTCTGGTCCATTTTTGGAATCTGTGACATTTACAAGCAAAAAATGGCCAAATACAGGTTAGCTCAGAATTATTCATAACCATGGCAGATTAAGGTTTAGAGTAGTCTTTTCATTGTACAAACATGTTTCTTCTGATTGGAAGCGATATTGCCATTTTTGAGTGGTTTTACCAGAGTTCTGACTTCTGTTCTGTTCTCTTCTCTTCTCTGAGGAGGGAGCAAAGTATTAGGGTGAAGGCAAGGGGGTGTTCTGACCTCAAAGATTTAGAGCTGATGACCAAAGATAAGTTGTCTAAATATCAATGGAAACATGCAAAACCCCGGTCAGCAATTGTAAGAAGGGTTTGGTTGCTCTAATGCCTTTACAAAAATTCTATATTAATTTATGTAAGTAAAAGAAGACACATTTCTTTTTCTGAAACTGACAATCATTTTATATTATTACATTATGCTTTGAATAATTCCTGTCAAATTTTAGAAACAAACTCCTAGGTTATATGAAAATAATTTAAAACCTAAATCTGCCGTGGGTGTAAATAATTTTGGCTGCTCCTCATACAGTGTTAAAACATGATTTGCTACAACAATAATTTTGCAAGAAATACTTGCAAAAGTATTTAATTCCCATTGAGCTACATTCTGTCATGTTACAAACACGCACCTGTATTTGTTTATTTTTGGCATTCGATGTGGCGCAGTTGGTAGCACTGTTGCCTTGCAGCAAGAAGGTCCTGGGTTCGATTCCTGGCTGTGGGTCTTTCTGCATGGAGTTTGCATGTTCTCCCCGTGCATGCGTGGGTTCTCACCAGGTACTCCGGTTTCCTCCCACAGTCCAAAGACATACCTGTTAGGTTAATTGGTCTCTCTAAATTTCCCTTAGGTGTATGACTGTGTGGGCATGGTTGTTTGTGTGTTGCCCTGCGATGGACTGGCGACCTGTCCAGTGTGAACCCTGACTCTTGACCATAGACTGCTGGAGATAGGCACCAGCTTCCCTGCGACCAACTATGGAATAAGCGGTAGAAAATGACTGACTGATGTGATAGACCAACACAACTTAGAGTATAATTGTTGAAAGGAAAATACTTTTAAGGTTTCTGGAAATAAATAAAAAAACTGAAAACATGTGGTGTGCTTTTGTAATACTCCTAATACTCCTAAATAAAATAATGTGAGACCAATTGCCTTCAAAGGTAAATAAAGCAGTGTTCAATTTAATCTCAGTATAAATACAGCAGTTGCCAAATCTGTTATTTCCTAAATGTCGATCCAATGTAATTAGATTCCAAAACCAAGTAAATCAATATCTAATACTAGATGACATGTATTGGCAGTTAGATACTTATTTCCTTGACTTTTTAACGATTCCTTTTGGAGTGAAGACAGCCTATATCAATTATACTGCACTTCAGTGAGACAATATAGCGAATGTATATTAATTAGGAGGCCGCTTGAGAGCTCTCAGTTCTGTTTCTTCTCTCTAATGCCTTGCAGGTCACCTTGAATTAATGAAGAAAACAGAGTTAGGGCTTATTAGTCTAAGGAAGGAAATGCTATCGGATGTAAGACACATCCATGGGTCCCTGACTGTGTGTGCGCTGTTTACCCTCTTGTGTTGACGTCAGAGAGTACGTGTGTGCGTGATTGATGGGCTGTTGATTTGTCGGGGACTGCCTCCTTCCCGATACGATGTCTGTGTGTAGCTGATGACTGACAGCTAATTTGGGGTACAGAGATTAGTGTTTTAGAAAAGGAAGTCTCTCTGAAACATGCCACATCCAAACAAAATTGGTCCCTATATGGTCCGATTTCTTTGACAGAGCATGTGTGTCAGGCTGGTAATGAGGACAGCCCAAGCTTCCGCCTCATGAAGGCAGCCATCATCCCTTGATGTATCTGTTTTAGAACACACAGTGACGGCTGCTTTTTGAACATGTCAGTGGACATGTGTGAACGGTATCAAAACATTTGCATCAGTGCCACTTAAGGTCACAAGAAAATCATATACGACCGATCAATAGACCAAAGTTGTTCTTTCAGCTGCTGTACATGGTTACAATTAAAAGCTTGTAACAAGGTCAAGGCCTCAAGTTTTGCCAAACAAATCTAAGGGATTTCTGAGTTTTCTCATCATTTTTGAAGTGGGAATTATAGGAAGTAGCACAACATCAACCCAAAAATCCACAGGGTTCAAACCCAACCCACACACACCGGCAACCGCATTTACAAATGTACCCTAACTAGCTCCAGAGACTTGCTTGCACATACTAGACTGATGGGTTCATGTTGGAAACCAGGAACTGGGGAAGGGGGTGCATGGTCTAAGTGACACAAAGCCCCTCTTGTTTCTGCTGTCTGCAATCCTTACAACCTGGACTGATTAGAAGTAACATAAGTTGCAGTTACACAGAAACACACTTTTGCTGGTCTGTTCTAAGTCCAGACATCAATAAAACCTGTCTGTGTGTGAGTGCACTTCTAGGTCTGTGTGTGAATGGATGTATCCAAGAGGTGATTTTCTGCCTGAAGTTAGACCCTCACCAGAGGGCCACATGTTTAGGTATCCCCTGGTGACCCACTTCCTGGGGTTGCACAAGCTTTATGCTTCTTGAAGTCTCAAGAGCTGACAGCTATGATAGAAGTGGGATAGATGGTAGGTGTGATAAAATAGAGACAAATTATGTTGAAAGACCAATTAAAAAAACAAGGGTAGAATTTATGTGTAGGGTACAAACCTTCCAACCTGACCTTTTACCTACATTTAACTGCTTTTAAAATATCCTTGATAAACCTTTTAGATGCATCATAAAAACGCTGCAGATGATATCCAGAATCTTACAAATATGAACATGTGTTATGTAGAGTGGTCAAAGAAATCATCTCAATGCTTGCAATATATGTAAAATCTCTTATATGAACAATTATACTTTGCTAATTTAGAAATTCAAAAAAGCTTTTCAAGAAATTCAGAATCACTTTAAAAAGTGATTAACATGTTAAACCTTTAAGGTGAGTTTTTATTTTTATTCTTTGGAATGACTAGTTTTGAAACATCGAATGTGAATGCAGCTCTAGGCATGATATAGTTTTATCTACAATGATAGTTTATTTACATTCTGGGTCTCTCTCTTGTCTAAAGAATGTAGAAGGAAAAGAGTAGAAGCCATTGCTCTAATTAGTTGCCTAGCAAAATGTAACCCAGATGTCTTTTATAAATGTGTCAAATTGTGGCTGAGCAGGTCCTTGTGACAACTCCATTTCTTAAAATCAAGCCTTATCAACTTGTCAAATTCAGCTGTGATAAATTTATTTCTTACTTTTTTCTCATTTTTGTGTGATGTTTCGGCAAAATGTTCTTACGTTTCTTCCAAAACGCATCTGACATGCTTATCATCACTCAGTGACATTTTTTTAACAGTCTTTTTGTGCATCCAATTCCATTTCAAAACAAATTTGAGAAACCACCCAGGACAGCCAACCAAAAAACCCCGAAAACCTTTCAATCTGAGTGACATTTTGGCACTCAAAATTATATAGCAAACCATATTCTTTAACATTCAAGGTTGTTCTGTTTCTAATTTTTAATTTCTAAAACTGCATTTAGATTCCATTTGATTCCATTAGATTCCATTTGAAGATAAATATTTTATTCTTTAGACAATTATTTTTATATATTTTAATGTAGTTTGTCAGTGGCTATGTTTGTGAGGGTGGAAGAAAACACTGAAACCAAGAAGAAGAGGGGAGCCAGAAATGGCCATTGAGTTGAAACATGGAAGATTTCTTTTCAAAGTGAGAGAGTTGTTAAAAGGTAGAGGGGGGAGGCATGAAGAAAGCTTGGAATTAGACATAGAGGGTTGGACAATGAGGGAATTGATAGAGTTAGAGCCCAGAAATTAGGGGAAATGTAGGAGGGAGAAGCATAGGAGTTTACTAAGAGGAAAAGAGATGAAAACTTCTCATGTGTACCCTCTGGCGCTTCAGATGTTCATGATTAAAACCTCTTCCCCCTATCATTTGCACACACCACTTCTCACCTAAGCTTAATGAAAACAACGCTGGATTGATTTGTGACAACCTTGAGAGAGCTGGGGCACTTTACTATGTGCGTGTGCACGTGGAGACTCTTAGGCGTGGCTTCCATTTGTGTTTGTGTGCAAGTGTCCGTTATTAGTCATACACCAGCCTAGTCACACCTGAACTCCCGCTGATTTGGTCAGGGGAGCAGAAAAAGAAAGACCTTGGGAAAGGTTATACAAACTTGGGAGATAAAGTGGATTCAGACAATCTTTTTTTTTTTTTCCTGGAAGGCAGTGTTGCTGTAAAGATGAACAAATTGTCCACATATTTCACAAGCTGTTAGGCTCCGTTGTGGAAATGCTTAACATGGTGTCTCGAGTTTATGCAGGGGATTTGGGGACAGCAGCCAAACAGTGAACAGCAATTGTTCAGTCAAGCTCAGCGGGCGTGCGAGTTATGGAGAGAGGTGCAGAGATGGCTGGGAAAGCAGATGAAACTAGAAATTGGACAAAATGACGAAGTGGATGGGCAGTGGCTGGATAAAAGGGAAATATGGATGATGTAATGACATTTCGTAAAGTGAAACCAATTTCATAATTCAAATTCTCACTCCCTTGACAATGAAGGTGAATGATGTTGCATTTAATTTGGTTCCAATCCCCCTCACCTGACCTGCACATTCATAGCATTACACTCTTATTATTGTCAGTCAATTGAAACTCTGCAGAGAGATCATTCTTCAAACACAACATTTACCAAATTTGCCTTCAGATCCCTGCTTAATAACCTGCACATAAATTATTTTCAATCTGATGCCATAATGATAATGCTTGTATGAAGGGGGAAAAAGTGAGAAGGCTAAAATAAATGTCAAACAAACTGCACAATTTCAACCGTGAAATGCTTATGGGTATAGCAGATAACTCAGTGAACTGAGAAGTAAATATCAATTTATTTGTTAAATTAAAAAAAGGAATATAATTTGACTCACTAAACGTTTTCGGCCTAAAATAGAATGAATAGTAATAAACGAAATGTTCTTATAGTTGCTAGTCATTAAACAACTCTCGTCAAGTCTGCATCACTCCTTGGCTGTTATTATTGCCCTCTCTACTAACAAGCAATTAATTCACCTTAGAGCTTTCTTCCAGTGCTACATAATCAGCAAATGGAAAGGATGCTCTAATGGTTTTACTTTAAAAACTCAACACAAAAAAAACAAATATTGCCTAAATGCAAACTGCTGCTCCCAGGGGCCTCATCAACGGTCGAAAATGAGTGCTGGCGCAAAATAAACACATGCTGATACTAAGTAAGGTTACCCAACATTATGCTTACATTATGAAGGCTGAAACACATGTAAGCATTTTTGCTGATTAACATGCCCTCAAAATTTTCTCACTCTTTTTTTAACACCAGCCAAACAAGCATACATCATAATTAGCCAAATTAATTCCCACAAGTACCACATCATCATCAACACCAGCTTTTGTTCACGCTTGATTACTTTTATATGTAGCTACCCAGTGTTGAACATCTTTCTCTCACACACTCCTATTCAGCAGGCACCCCAGTCAGACTGGACACGATGATGGCTTTCTTCTGTAATGAGAAAATAGCTGGACACTGAGCCTCAGTGTTGTAATCAATAACCATTATTGTAAGTTCTTACCTGTTTCTAGTCTTATGCAAGCTCTGCTTTGACTTTGATGATTTACCCTGAAGAGATCACCATAATGAATGTTATGATCCACTGAGAAACAGAGAAAGACATCCATGCCAATGTTGTTTTTGAAAAGTAGTTGGTGGGAGTAAAGTGTACAAACATCTTTACAGGCGGTTATTTTTTTATAAAAGCCAACTTGTGCCATTTCTTGCATTCTGGCATGCTTTATAAACTGATGCAGTTGTGGTTATGAATTTATATACACATAGGCATGAATGTGGTGAAAGTTGTGAAGGTGTATGACACAATTATGCCTGTATGAGCGGATTTGGTTAAACCGGGTATTCTAGCCCTAACCCCACTTGAAGCATGGTTTACAAATTTTCAACACCATTCCAAAAACTTAATATTAGTTTCATCCACTCCAAAACCAGTTTTGATGTATGCTTGTGATCACTGTCCTCTTGAAACACACATACTGATGGTGAAATATACTCACGAAGTTGCCACCACCATGCTTGAGATTAGGTACAGCCTCACTTTGACTTCCCCATACAGAATTCTTGTCATTCTGAGCAAATAGTTAATTTGATCAGTTGCAAGTCTGAAGGTGTTCATTATGGAGTAGGTAGTTATTTTATTATTTTGCATCCCCCAGTCCATGTGTATGAACAGCACCTCCCTGTACAGTGACACTAGTGATCCATTGTTACAGCAACCTTCAGTTTATATGTCAGGCTTGAGCCTTGGCCGTTCCTGGGTTGTTCCTGAAGATCCAGGCCAGTTTTTTAACATTTCAAAATAGTTGGATGCTCCAACAGGACAACGATCTCAAACACACATCAAAACTGGTTTTGGAATGTTTAAAACAGGGCAACACAAAATTTCTTAAATCTTCCTCCCAAGGCCCATCCTCAAATTTGTTATTTTTAAAAACGCTGTTGTTACTATTGTATTATTTGCGGACTATGCTATGGTCAAATATACAGCAGAGACTATACATATAAATAAATAAAAAATGCGAGATAAAAAAGAGCAATAAAAGGGAAGCAGGAAAACTAGCCAGAGTTACTGTTTTTCCACAGTTTATTCATGAAGTGCTCAGCCACAAACTTTCACAGACTAACTTTGGAAAAGTAGGATAGACTGAACCTGATGCTAGTCAAGCAAAATGAAAATAAAAAACACAACATAAAGGTGCAAACCCTTCTTTCATGCACAGTGGACTTTGCAGACCAACATGTTTGTGGTGACCTCTTTGATTGAGGTTACTGCTGAAAACAGGAGCAGAGCTATTTCTACACTCTACCATATCTTCCAGAGTATAAATGCAGTTCAAAGAGCAGAGAAACTTGCTGTTGACCTTGTGGAAGCCCTGTTATTAGCTAAAGTTAACCCTCCTCTGGCTGGTACCTGGAGGGCTCTCTTTCTTGTTTTTAAATCAATTTATATATTCAAATCCACACAATGCAGATTAATCGTTGGCATGTCAAAATGATTTAATTATTTCTTCCTTTCAAAAAATAAGCGGTCAAGTGGCAGAGTCAGCATGACTTAATATTTTTAAGCTACTTGTGCAGATGATACTGAAATTTTTTTTTATAGCACAACATTTGCAAAACTTGTAGCACCTTTTAAATCAATGATTATTGTGTGTCTCAGTTCATGTCAAGTCAAGTGGGTTTTTAACTTATACAATTTTCTGCCTTTGTGCTTTACATTGCAAAGAGCTGTAGTGTGTGAAATGAACTGCCCCTGCAACAACATCTTGCAGACAAACTCAGACAAAGCGATTTCTTCTCTGGGCTTTGAAGTAAGTGCATCACACACCAAAGGATTACATTTAAAACAATAACAAAATAGAACTTTCTTGATTTCTTATAAACCAAAGCTAGAACTGAACATGTCAGAGCTCAGACATTGAGATCATCATTTGAAAACTGAATTTTGTTTTCACTTAGGTTATCTTTGTCCAATATTAAACTTAGTTTAATAATCTGAAACATTTAAGCGTGACAAAAAAACAAAAATAGATCAAATCAATACTTTTTTTTACAGCACTGTAGGTTTACAGATGAGGAATCAGTGAGAACTGAAGATCTGTCAGCTTCTTAAAGGAGGGCCTCATTTCTCAGTGGAATATCTTTACCACTACCTGAATTTATTGCCAAGGGATAGTGATAAGACTAACTAAAAAGCTAATCATAGAAAATAATATTCAGCCTTATGTTCATAGTGTTCAGTCTGCTCCTTTTATTTTCTCAAGAGATAAATTAAAGGATGCCAGACTGTATTTGAGGTGTACACTTAATTTCATTCTCAGAATATTTACAAATCCCAAGGTTTTAGAAAATTACTTTATCTATTCTCTTAATATTATATTTTTCCTTCTAATATAAAAAGTCTAAGGTAAACACATTAGATGTAAAGCATATAAGGTAAGTTGTTACACAATTAATGCATTGGATGTGACATTTGAGAGAGGATTTTACAAAGTAATTCATTACTAAGTGCTGTGAAAAAAGCTGCATTCTGTAAAGTAATCTAAGAAAAGCTATTGCTTTCCTATGTCCCCAATGCCCAGTACTGACTATACATGTACAGACAAAATAGGCACAAAACCTGTGGTATACAGCACTGAAGTGTGCCTTAGTTGCCATTTGTCTTGTTGATATTGCATCTGCGAGTTCTGCTGTCTTCCTACAATTTTCCCCAGCCTCCATCTTCATCACAATCTCTTCCTCTTGTTTTGTCACTTCTACCTCCACTTCTCCTTCCTTTTGACTCATTTTTATCCTATCATTTTTTTTGTTCTCATCCTCTCTTTCTTCCAATTCTCCCAGCCTGCTTCACTCACTGGAAGAAGTGAAGGTGTGTTTCACCAGTCTGCGTTGTGTCTGCCACTTTCCAATTAGCTGTATACCTGCTTCTGGCTGTGTTGAAGATAAGATGGAGCTGATACCACCGGGCTACTGTTATCTCTGTTTTTCCCCCTGTCACACACCGACAGTCATATACCTTCACACATCCACACAAACAGACACACGAGCACACCCCGGAAAAATGCCAGAGTTGCTTTCAGCGCTACAGATGCATTGGACAGACAGATATGGTGGGCTAACAAGGGGTAGACAAGTGTTATAATAAATGCATCAGGGACTGTCAGACTTTATCAACTCAATGTGCAGTACACCTGCCATAAAAAACTGTGTTTCCTATATGCACTGCTGTGAAGCACTAATTTCCCTTGTTGTCCCGTTTATGTAAATTTGTCACTTAATTGTTTTGGTTTTACTGTCTCTGAAGAACTTGATTATGCATGTTCATGTGTTACACACTTCCAGTTTTAGTTAGTTTTATATTTTTGGTGCCTCTTTTTGTTATGTTTGACTGTTTGGCTTTTATACAAGTTCCAATCTGTAGTCTAATTCTGATGAGATGCTTTGGTTTTGTTTGCTCTAAAGGATCCATCCATCCATCCATCCATCCATCCACCCACCCACCCACACATCCATCCATCCATCCATCCATCCATCCATCCAGTCAGTCAGTCTCCTTATGGTAGGATGTCCCCAGACGAAATCAAAAAGAAAGCGATCAACAGGTATTCTAAATCTACTCATTTTTTTAGCCCTGAACAAAAATGTATGACCATAGGTGAGAGTTGGATTGTCAGTGGACTACTAAATTAAAAACACTTTGCCTTGATGCTCAGATCTTTCTTCACAATGATGGACTTGAGCGGCACTCTTTACCCCATTAGCTATGTAAATGTGTGACTCTCATCATTCATGGTAAAGACACAGAGTTTAAACTCTTCTGAGAAACCAATTGTTTCATACTCACCTGTAAAACAATATCAATGAGTGCTTTGTCATAGCTTACCTTTATGGTTAGGTTTATCAAACATTTTCTTCAGGTTTAAGAAACACCTGAAATTTTTTTGTAATGGTGATGAAGTATTACCATTTTAGCCAAATTATTATTCCTTTGTAATGCTAAAGAAAACATCTTAACTTTAGAACAGAATCTTTCATAACAAGCTGTACAAGCCACTCCCATTTCGGCATAATGGATGCCGAGTCCAGTCTTTTCTGTAAAAGACAGAACTGAGCAGCAGGCAAGACTGACCTCTTGCAACTGAAATATTTACAGAGAACCTTTCTCCTTCATACAACACTTCTTCTGGTAATCCATAAACATGAAAAACTGGGGCAATTTGGAGTTCAGCATCTTTGCTTGTTGACCTTCTGATGGGTGGATAATAGAGATGTCCGAGCTACCGCACCCTGTTGGCGGTCAGACGTCTCGGAGTTCCTCCGGTCCTTGGTCCTTAACACTGACTCTTACTCTCAAACAGTTTCTAACTTTCAGCTCTTTTAATCTAAGTTAGGCAGAGGAACGATTACAGAGATCAGCGCCGAAGCTCCCGTCTCGGACCGCCGCCGACTGTTAAAGGATGACGAAGAGCCTCGAAAGAAGGTCTCATGTAGTTTTATATCTGGCACTCCAATGCAATGGATGTGCCCTCCCTCAGTGATTATCAGTAGACTATGTGTTACCTTTGTGGTGTCTGTCTGGTAGGTTGTGTAGTAGCGGGTGTCCATCCTTAATCTGAGTGTGCCGTCGCTTTCTAATCAAACCAGATACCAGCTGCTCCACTATCAAACCCAATGCCCTAGCCTCAGGTCATTAATGACAACCCTTGGGCCATTTATCCTTGTGATGTGTGTCTATACGCATTCTTATCCTATTCTAAAAAAAGGGAAACATTAGAACTTATGTTTTATATTCCAATCATCATGCAGAAGCTGAGCGTCCGGGCCAGCCGAGGCCAGCCCATAGCCCCATAGACTCCCAGAGACGCTGAGTGTCCGATGGGCGGGACAAAACCCAGCATTTTTGCTTCGCTATTGAACTCACTGTTTAAAGCAATGTGAAGCTGCAGGAATGAGTGAGAAGAAAGCAGCGTCGTTACCAGTGATAAGAAGCTGATTCTGAACAAAACTTGAGCACGTTGTAGCGCATATTTAGTCAATGACATGTACACACAACAGTATATATTTGATCGCTTATTTTTTGACATTTTAGGGGAAGCTGAGCTTCCCTTGCAGTCTTAGAGCAATCGTCACTGTGTTTTTTATTACTATGGTATAAATGGGAAAACCAGCTATGAACAATATTAATAAAGGTTATTCCTAACAGAGACTAAGTCCCAATGCTGCCTAAAACTGTAGCTTGCTGTGATAAGAATCATGCAAACAATGAGGAGAAAATATCCCTGCTGGACAAACCACATGGCGATGCCAAATCTAAATTATCCCAAATCTCTCTTCCTGGATTATGTTCTGTTAAAGCAAGCATTTTTTGAGGGAAAATACACAGTAATATTTGTAGCAGTCTATGTTTTTACAATTTGCCTCACACTGGTACAAGTGGTGTGAAAAAGAGAATCTGAAATGATTACTAATGATATGAGTGAATGAGGAAGAATGTTGATAAGGCCACCTGCATCATTGGTCAATTTGGTTTTTCATGAATAATCACATACGGTCACATCAAACATGCAACAGGAGAAAATCCTTTAGGGAGTGAGGCTGATAAGGACACACAGGGAACTTCTGCAAGGGAAGAGTAGCTGTTTGTATTACAGATGCAAGACTTAACATGCAGTGCTGTGAAAAATTATATGCCCTGAAAAAGTTATTTTGTATTTTGCTTCTTTGTCACACTTTCAAATCATTATATCAGACAGATAGTCTAATTAAACACAACATTCTCCATCTTCACTGCAGAATTGTTTTAATGTAGCCTCAATAGAGTCTTTTAGCATGAGCAGCCTGTTTCAGACCATGTCACTCCATCTCAGTTAGACTTAAAGGTCTCCCCACCATGCATGATGGGGAAGTTTTGCAAGAGGAACACGGGCCAGAAGTAAACATGGTGGCATAATGGCTACCGTAAAGATAGCAAGAAGCAGAATTACAGCAGCAGTAATTCAGAATACCAAAAGGATTTGTACTCAGAAAGACAGGGAGCAATGAGGAGAACATTGATACTGCTGTTCGGACAAGAGGAAGTGCAGCGGCACATGGTATGGGTGGTGTAAGAATTATGATTATTGATTAATTTATATTTATCAAGAATTATAATTTAAAATCATAATTTGAAAAAAATTAATTTCTTAACCAAAAATCATTACTTACGAATAAAAATCAGAGATGTCCTCTGGTTTTGTGATTATGGGCTCAAAGCTCTTTAATAATTACAACTGGCTATTCATCATTAATAATTGATAAATTATTAACCATAACCACAAAATGTCACTATTTATTCAACCGCTCCACTGAAGGTGAGGGACTTTGACCTTGTTTTGACAGATAAATCACTCTTGCATGTAATAAACTGTTACGGCCCAAAAAAAATCTACATTCATAAGCCGCTGAAACGTAGCAGGAGCATTACACATTCCAAAAGCCATCACTGTGTACTGAAGGAAGTCATCGGGCGTGACAAAGGCAGATATTTCCTGGGCGCGTGCAGTCAGAGGCACCTGCCAATACCCCTTTAGCAGATCCAGCTTGGTCACAAACCGGGCAGCCCCAACGTGGTCCACACAATCCTCCATGCGAGGCAGTGGATAGCAATCCGGCCTAGTCACCCCATTTACCTTCCTAAAATCCGTACAAAAACGGTCCTCCCCATTGGCTTTAATAGTCAGGAGACACGGCGAACTCCATGCACTGCTGCTTTTAACCGCAATGCCATGCTTCACCATATACTCAACCTGCAACTTCAAACGGCTCCACTTGTCTGTATTTACTCTATAAGGATGTTGTTTTATCGGTTTAGAATCACCAACATCAATATCGTGGCAGATCACATGCGTCTGAGTGGGAATATCAGCAAACAGTAACTTATTAGACTGAATCAACTTAATGACATCGGCCTGCTGGACAACATTAAGATGGAACAACAGTAGAGGAAGGTTTTCTAACACCACTGAATTAGAAAATTTCCTTTGAGTCACGGCCACGGAAAGAACCTCACTCTCAGGTTCAGCACTGGACAGCTTCTCTCGCACATCAGTAACTAAACTTACACGTGCCTTAAAATGCTCGGCATCATGACCCTTTGTAGCTTTACATGACAAGGAGTTTACACGCTCAACATAAGGCTTCAACATATTAATGTGACACAGACGGGACCTTCTTCTCCGATCAGGTGTAGCAACCAAATTGTCTCTTTCACCCATTTTCTCCTGAATCAGATAAGGCCCACTGTAGCGCGCTTGCAAACTTGACCCAGGATTAGGCAGCAAAACTAAAACTTTCTCACCGGGCTCAAACGCTCTTGTCACTGCCTTGGATGGGATACAGCGGGGTGAGAGGGATCCCCTAATTGGGTTTCCCAGACAACTGGCAAAGGTGACACAAATTGCAATGACGCACAACATCACTTTTTAACCCAGGCCAATAAAAATATCGCAAAACATGATCATATGTTTTCCTCATGCCAAGATGACCCGCTAGTTGATTGTCATGTGCCAAGTGTAAAATTTGTGCACACACATTTGTGCATACAGCGTTGGAACAACTATTTGTGTAACGACACTCCACTCTTCAACAGGAGCTGCATTCAAAGGCGTCCATTTACACATCAACAGGCCATCCTTCGTATAATAGCCAGTGGACATAGACTCACCATCAGTTACAGCATTACCAAACACGCTTTTTAAGGTAAAAACACATAATATTATCGTTAGTTTTACCATCAGACTCACAATTGTTCACACCACTGCAGGGCACAGTATTTATAACTGGCGCCCCAGACAAGGAGACACCTTTCCCAAATTCCTTTCTGTTTCCATTTGATTTGTCAAATTGATTAAAGCCTTAAGGGGGCTCAAAACTAATCTTGTGCATTAACACAGCTGCTTTTGACACATTCATTTCTCTATTTTCATTTAAATAAGTCGCCACTTTGTCAGGCAAGCTACTTTTAAAAGCTTCCATCAAAAGCAGCTGCTTAAGTTGTACAAAATCTTTAACATTTTGAGATGCACACCATCGATCAGACAGGACTTCGTTATCTCGCACAAATTCCACATATGTTTGATTATAGCGCTTCTTTAACTTTCAAAACTTATGGCGGTATGCCTCAGGCACGAGCTCATATGCCCGTAAAACAGTACTTTTAACTTTATCAAAGTCAAGGCTATCCACAGCAGACACAGATGCATAGGCCTCCTGTGCTTTACCAACCAGTGTGCTTTGCAACAACAAAGTCCACGCATTCCTGGGCCAGTTAAGTGCAAGTGCGACTCTCTCAAATAATGTGAAAAATGTATCCACATCCTTCTCATTAAATGTAGGAACCAAACGAATATGTCTACTTACATCAAATTCCAATGCCTTAGGCTCCAAAGTTTTGACACCCAATTCCAGTTCTCTCAAACGAATCTCTGCTTCTTTCTCTCGCCCCAATTCAACTTCAAGTTCTTTTAAACGAACAATTTCATCTGTAAAAATCGCACCTGGCAACTCTAGGGAGCGTTTTGGCAAGATTGAAGCAGGAAAAATCCCAATCTGAACCAGTGCTGATAATAATTCGGCCTCAATAGTGCCTCTTTTTGCACGCCTAGACACAACAACTTGAAAATGGTTGGCTATCAAAAGCAAATGATCCTTTGTGCATTTACACAAGACTTCTAACGTGGGCGCCTTCCACCTAAATCTCTCAAGTCTTCCACAATAATTCATTTAAAAAAAAGAACTCTACTTAAGTCCAAAACACCGCCAAATGTAACCAAGGGCACAATCACTTGCTAAGTGTAAACTTAGTTTAAACGAGCCCCCATAAATATGTTACGGCCAAAAAAACGGTCACAACATTTTAATGGGGGCATGGGAAAAAAATGGGGTTTAAAACATTTTTTTTTTGATTACTTTTTTTCTTTTTTTGTTTTTCTGAAGCCACGAAGACTGGAATTTTAACTGTTTTTCTAAAAAAAAAAAAAAAAAAGAAAACCAGAACCCAACCTCCCCATGTCCCAAAAAAACCAAAAGTCAAACAGAATCAACAGGTGAGCAGCGGGCCCAACCCTATACGGGGCCGTCAAAGCCACTCCCAACCCGAACTAAGAAAAAAAAAGAAACCCCAAAAAAAAAAAAAAGCAAAAACAGGAAAACCGGCCCCTCAGGCCAAATCAAACAAAAGGCAAAAGCAACGACAAAAGCTACCCCCAGGCAAGATGCTGCTGGGGCCCGCGTATGCAACCAGCGGGGGAGCGCGAAAAAAACGAGGGCGCCCCACAGCGGAAGACAGAACGCAAACAAAGGGACCCGGGAAAAAGGGGACAGACAGAGCGCTAAAAGTCAGTCTATTTATAGGCTAGCGAAGACAACGCCGTTTTGAAAGCACGCAAAAAAAAAATTTAACCAACACTAAAAATCAACATGAGCCAGAAATAAAAAAGACCAACAAAACCCAATTAATAATAAAGTGCCCAAGCATATTACATAAACACAAACGTTTTTTCTTAATTATAATTGAAAATTTATTGAGCCCAAAAATTTTGATATACCATTATTCTGGTCCAAAAAACCCTTTACCAACTAAAACACTATTCTACACAAAGGGGATAAAAATGACTACCCAAAATAATAATAAACGAAAAAATATGGGATTTTAAAGGTCTATGAAAATCAAACCAGCAGTTTTATGGACAAAATGTGCAATTTGGGTTAAATGGGAAAAAGAAAGAGCAAAAAGATTGCGCGACAGCTGGTAAAACAGTGGGGCCACGGCCCCCTTTTGCCTCTAGCAGCTGATTGCCCCAAAACCAAAAAAAGAGTCATAAAACTCTGAAACGGGGGAACCCGTTGGAAAAATCCGAATAAAACGAAACAAAAAAATGGTCAGACCCCCAGGCCCTGACCAAGTTGTTTTTTTTTAAAAAACTTTTAAAAAAATCCAACTTCTAACTCCTGGCTGATTTGGGATCAGCGAGAAAACTGAACATGCATGATTTAGAGCGCTTGCGCAGCAAATCAAAAAACGCTCAGCGTAAAACATTTATCAGTATTGCATGAAAAAGTTAATTTCCTTAGATTAAATATGGGATTCTAAAACAACTTAACTAACCTCATCCTGCCCCGACCTCTAAAAGCACCTATGGTTTTTTAAAAAAAAAGAACAAAATTTTCTTTGACTTTATTCCTTTCTGCTCTGGTTTAGGGTGGATCAGGTCTGAAGAAAAAAGGGTCTTGAGTGATCACGCGTCCGTGATCACTCAAAAAAAAAAAAAAAAGGTAAACCTTTAATCAGTCTGGAGGGGAAAATATGAAAACCGTTTTAGTCGACTGAATAACAAGGAGGAAAATCATTCCTTTGGGAAAAAAAAAACCTTTGGGTTTTCACCCGGCCGGGTGTCGGCGTGGTCTTCGATCGGCGATAAATCTTCTGACCTTTTTGTATCAGACGATTTCCAGCTTTCAAGATCTTCCGGGAATGGGTTTTGGGCAAAAAAAGTTGTGCGGCTTTTGTCTCTCCAGATATGCGCCTCCGATGCGTCGTCCTGTGAGACAAGCGGGAAATGGCCCCAAAACTCGGCAGTGACGTCAGAGCTGGGATGTCTGTTGAGGCGCGCATGTCAAAATGTGCGACCAAAATGGATGACTCTAACAGTGGATAATTCAAGACTGAGCGGTGACTATTCAAATCACAGTTTGTGATTCATTAAACAATGTTATTGGTACAAACACAAAAAGAAACATTGTGATGCTGTTTTGGCATTAGGATCTTATTAGAATAAGAAAAGCGGGAAAACCACAAGATGTTTAATGGTCAAACCTTGACTGAATATTCCAAAGTCATTGCAGATTGTTTAGAACACAATTTCTGGTTAGTAAACCTTTTCTCTATTTGTGAATGTTAAAGAGTGATATGCAGTTTTCCGCAAAAATATTGCTAAACTCTCCTCTAGTTCTCAGAAACCTAAAATTATAGAGCCTAAAGTACACTTCTACTAAAGACATTTTGGGATTACTGTTATAGCCTACTTAAATTTTTTATACACATATTTTAATATTTGTCAAGAAGTACTGATGTAAAAAGAATGAAGAAATAAATAATAATAAAATTAATAATGTTTTTTTAAAGGACCCTAATTGAGTCTGCCTGTAATTGCTTTTAGTGTTTTGTTAAAAATTTTGCATTTCTGCATCATCAACAAGCCCCCACACCCTTTTTTTTTCCTTTCTTTTGATGTGCAAGTATTCAGGTGGGGTCACGTTTCTCAGAGTATGTTTGGATGTTTGCTGGTGGCAGAGTGGTGGGCTGTGGAGTGACCCCTCTGACCTGCCCACACTGTTGAATAATAAAAGGCTATTCAGACACTGGCAGGGTGACAGCATGAAAGGATCTACCACAGGGATGCAGGGAGGGAGGGAGGGAGGATAGGGGGTTGAGGAGAGTTTTAGCAGACATGGCTGGCTTTGTGGGAGGTAAAGGACTCTTTCTTATTTTTTTCAGGGTTCTTTGTAACTCTCCTCCTGCACTCTCCTCAAATTTCCTTATCTCATCTAGTGTTTCATCCTAGTAGTCCATCTTCTACATTTATTTTTCCTCCCTTTGAGCCAGTCTGTTTGTTGTTGACTCAAGCTTCATTTTCTCTCTGGTCCTTATTTATTCCATCCATTCAGCTCCCCCACTTGTTTTTCTTTTATTCTTTCCATCTTCCACCACATGTCTTTTGCTTCCATGTAATCCACTTACTCCTAAAAACCTCTCATGTCTTCTTTCTTTTTTCCCTGGCACTTTCTCCTCCGCCATCCGTTTTCACTACCTTCAATTATGTGCGCGTCTCTCCCCTCTTTCTCCCTCTCAGCTCCTCCCTCTCTGTCTCATTAGCGATGCTGTCTACTAAGGAGGTGATTAGCCTGCCTCAGCTCTAATTAAAACATAGAACGGGAACTAAATGAGACCTGTGATTTGTGGGTATGTGAGTCCATGTGAGCAGATACATGTGTGAACCCCTATTTTACACTGTGTGCGTGCATCTGCAGTATTTCGATTCAGTCAGTGACTTTGTTTTAATATTAGTAGCCAACTGTTCATAGTTGTAGTTTTGAAATGGCATTCACGTTCAAAGGGAAATTTATTTGTGAAAGATGATTGTTTTAAATTAGAGAGGAAGCAAGGGAGATGCAGGAAATGTGTCTATGCTAAGAAAAAAAAAAGTTTTTTCTTTGGTTTGCGTAAGCCTATCAATATCAATTTTATTCTCCTTGTATCTTTTATTCCTTTTTGACTTTCTTCTTTAAGGCTTAGGAAAAGGGAATGTGATTTTTAAGACTTCATTATTCAATAGCATACTTTGACAGATTCAATTACATTTTCTGAGTCATATACTGTAGCATTACCTGTGGGAAATGTAAAGAAAAATGGAGAAAGAATCTGCACAGCGGGGATCTTCTGGGATGAAGCTGATCTGCAAGGATTGTCCATTTTTTCTAAATAATCTCACTGATTTTCTTCCTTCGGGAATAGAAAAAAACACTTTACTAAACTTTTTTTTTCCAGATCCATTGCTTGCGTCAGGAACAGAAAACAGCCTGACTGAGCTTGAGTTATTAGCAAAAAAGAATAGGCAAAACTTCACTAGATTTTTAAAGCTATAGAGACATAACTCAAAAGACTTGCATTTAATTGTAGCCAAAGGGGATTTAACACGTTATTGAATTAGCAATTTGCATTTCATTTTACACCAAACTTATTATATTTTGATTTATTTTAGAAAGTGAAAAGCTTGAATAATACTTTGTATTCATCTGCCACCAAAGAAAATTCTAAACATAAAACATATTAAAATGTGGTTGTAAGTTAAATGTGAAACATTTGAATGGTATGAATACTTTTCCAAGGCACTGTAACTGCTCCTCCTGCCTCATCTGTTTGCATGAGAGAAAACACCAGGCTCTTCACCGCCGCTGTTATGTGGCTTCCTGTTACAGTGAAAATAAAATTTGCATTCATATTGCAAGTCTTTGGTTTCAAATGGCAGGAATTCTTAAAAAGGTCTAGATATTGAGATGATATTATAGGCATGTTTTTACCTTGAGTTAATAAAGAGTTGTGCTTGCAAATTATATTTTCAAATTGCATGTTTTAATGTGCCTCTAGTGACCTTGTGAAACACACTAGGTGAACTCTTTTTCACTTTATCATGACCACAAAAGACAGCCTTTATTGCTCACTGAGGTATGTCTGTGAACATTTTCAAAGACCATAGCTGTCACAGCTTCTTTGACACTCTTCCCTGGCTTTCTACAGAAAAAACTTTTCAATGTTTTTAAATCTTAAAACTCACCTTTGCTTCTGATTTTAACTGCTACATTTGCCCAGGTTTGTTTCTGGTGGATCTGTGTCTTGTGGTAAGAGTATCAAAGGCAATGTTGCACCATGTCAGCGTTTAGACCTTTTCTCACCTTCGAGCACAAACGCCAAGGGCCAGAGAGACACAGAGAGCTCACACCCTGACATCTGATCATACCAGGCCTGACTGAAATAGGTCATGAGGCTCACCCTGGTGTGGACACACACATTTGAGAGAACACACACACATATACACACTTTTGTTGTTAGTGTCTTTCCAAGCAGGTTTGCTTGTAATAAACAAACCCTCAAAGGCTCTTCATCCACACATCCTTTCACAGTAAATTACATAAAATTTAAAGCAACAAAACAGAAAAACTAAAACTTAGGAAGGAACAAGAGTGCATGTGTATTGTGATCATTTTTAAAATCATATTTAACAGAAAAATAAGCTCAAATTCTAACTAGGATCATTTGGAATGTATTTACTTGACAATACTTGAATCTCTACAGTTCAACTGAATTTACATTGTAAAGTGCCTTGAGACAACATTGTGAAATGGTGCTATGTAAATCTACTAAATTAAACTGAACTGTTACATAAAGCAATGTTTGCTGCAAGACTTCATAAACCTCATTAAAAACAGATAAAAATTTTTTTAAAGATCAGGCATTCATATTTCATACAGAAACCCAGAAACAATTTTTTTAACATAAAAACACAGAACTTAAGTTGAATTCCACTAGAAGAAAATTCCTTAAACTTGTGAAAACAATTGGTATAAAGCCCATGTTTTAGCCACAAATCTTTCAATCACTGTTCATTAGTGCAGTCATGCCAAAATCTGAAAAGGCTTTTGTGCCTCTTTGAAACTTGGGTGCTGTCAAGCGTTTTGCTTTACTAAGACAACCAACATTTTGCTGCATTGATTTTAAGTCCGCAGAAGTTCTACAGCTGAAAACTACTGCCTAATATCTCCACAGAGGTCTGATTCTCATATAATGGCAACATGTTACCCAATCACCCAATATGACCTTAAATCCAGCATCTATGACTTTGTCCTCACTTTTTTGCACTCTTTCTCGATTATTTTTTCCAGTTGCTAAGTTTGAGACCTCCTGCACTCCTCATCTTTCACAAATGAATATTTACAGCATGTAAAATCTTCCTATTTTAATGTAAAATAACACTAAAGCTCTCAATAGCCAAAGGGTAAACAACTGTTTTGACATCTTTTCATTGGGTTTTAATCCACACCAAACCAACAAAACTCGCATTGTTGAAATAAAATATGACGCCCACTTAACCAGTGACAACAGCAAACTTTCTGGATCTCAGTGCCACAAGGACTACAATGAACCACAACATGTTTCTCCACTCACACAAAAAAAAAAAAAAAAAAATGAATGGGACTGAAGCTACTTTGCTACATTTGTTTGAGTCCTAGTTAAAACACAAATAACATCATATTGATTTTATTCGGACTGAACAGACACTACTGATGTAGTTCCTTTGCTATTTGTATCACTAGTTTGTATTCACATGCTGCCATTTTGTCCCAGTCTACCTACACGCTTGTGAATAAGTTTTTGTACGCCTTTATTTTAGCATTTCCTATCAGTTTATTTATCCATTACTTTAAATCAAAAGTTATCATAGTGTTTATCAAATGTTCCCAATGTGGGCATAAATATGGTATCAAATGCGCCTAAGCAGGTGGTTCTGTTCTGTTCCCGAAAAAATTGGTTGTGAAAACGACCAAAACTGCAAAAGAACAATACGGTTATGGCGTAAAATGACTAAAACACTTTTTTATTGTCCTCCATTTTTGTGATGTTTATTGTTTACTTTTATTGCTAAATTTGAATGTTTCAGTGTTTTGGGTTTGATTCAGAACTTTTATTAGGTCAATATTTAGATGTCATTGGTCACCTGGAGTTTTTGCATGTTACTGAATTGTGCGATAGAACTTTGAATGCTCCATGTGCATTCAGGTCTTTCATGATTGTGACAATGTTCCAGTGCAATGCTAATTTCTCATTAATATCCATCTATTTAACTATAGCACATTTAATTGGAAGGCAACAAAAGACATGGGAATCAACAAAAGGAAATCTTTGATTTTATTAACACTTATTTTTGACATTTATACTATAATTTCGTATTTATCAAAATGCTTTCTATTGAAGGATACCATAAGATCCAAGATCTACTAATATCTTAGACATAACTTATTTGGGGCAGCTAGATGGCACAATTGAAAAGTCACTCTTTTTGTTGTTATAGCCGTTTGTTTCTGGGGTGGCTTTGACTTTGGGACCTTTGCTGCATGTCTTTCCCCCTTCTTTCTCTGCCATTTTCAAGTATAATTACTGTGAATAAAGGCAACTAGTACCACAGAAACCTTTTAAAAATGTTAATTTCTAGCAATTTTACCATTGACATTAGAAACTGTTTTCTAAGAAACTAGTTTAGGACAGTACAGTGTTATACAGCTAACACCAGCAATTTTCATACTCAATTATTGAAAAACACATAACATATCTTTCCTTACTGTCTGCTATTGAATCAGACTAAATTTTAACTGTTTTAGACCAGTTGGGATTATTAACAATATCACTGTTTGCTAAATACCAGAATATTGAGCGAGATAATTATTTAGAGATTTTTTTTTTAATGAAAAAATTGAAAAACTTTTTCATACACAAGGATTAATATGCCTTTAAACCATTAAGGAAAGCACATACAATGAAGATGTCATGACTTTGTTAGCTTCTGATTCTAATTTCAGAATATTTGAGTCAGTTAGTTAGTTAATTGGACATACAACTATGGATGAATTGAAAGACAACACCTTGAACACTGTGATTCCTTGAGTGAGATCACGGAGAAATAAAAAGAAAAGCAACAAAACAAGATATCTGGAGGAGAATTGAGGACCTCCAGAAGTCATATCTGGTACCATATTCATCTGTACAAGGAATCATACGCAAGTATTAGCAGCATGGGGCAACTCAGCCATCATTCGGTTAAGAAAGGAGATGGTCTTAGTGTTCCAGAGATTACCTTTTTTGGTGTGAAATGTGAAGGTGCTGCCTGAAGCTGGTTAGAGAGTTTCATTATCCACAAGGAGAGTAATCCTGTACCAAATTTGATTGAAAGGCCCTCATTGAGGAAGAATGCATTGCTCTTAAAGCAGATGTAAATACAAGATTAAAGTTTTGCAAATACACTTAGGGACAAAAAACAATATTTTTGGAAACATGTCATTTGGTCTGATGAAATTAAAATTTAAGTGTTTTTTGTCATAAGAACGAGCGTTACATTTGAATGGAAAACTGAAGCTCGCAAGCCTGAGAACAGAACCCTAACTGTGAAGCATAGGTGTGAAATGATCATATTGTGTGGATGTTTTGCTGCAGGAGGGAATGATGCATCACACAAAACACACTGCTCAAAAAAATTAAACACTTTTTAATCAGTATACAGTAATAACAAGTCACTTAAAATTCTGGATCATCGATCCGGTCGGTTAAGTTGTAGCCGGGCTGTTAATCAGTGTCAGCTGTTTGGGTTTTAATGAAATTAACAACAGGTGAACTAAAGGGGCAGCAAGGAGACAACCATAAAAACAGGAACCGTTTGCAGATGGAGGCCACTGACATTATTTCCCTCATTTTCTTTTGACATCACTACTGGTAGCATGAGGTGATTCCTGGATACTACAGAGGTTGCACAGGCAGTCCAACTCCACCAGGATAGCAGATCAATACTTGCCATTGCCTAAAGGTTGGCAGTGTGTCGCCCACCATCGTCTCTCAATAGCACGGAGGAGATTCCAGGATAGGCAGTTACTCTAGGAGAGCTGGACAGGGCCATTGGAAGTCTTTAATCCATCAGCAAGACTGGTGTCTGCTCCTCTGTACAAGAAGGAACATGATGAGTACTGCCAGAGCCCTCAAATTGACCTCCAGTGGGCCACTGGTGTGAATGTTTTTGACCAAACTATTAGAACACACTTCATGAGGGTGGCCTGAGGGACCAACATCCACTTGTAGGCCCTTTGCTCACTGCCCAGCACTGTGGAGCTTGTTTGGCATTTGCCAGAGAACACTGGAATTGGCAGGCTTGGCACTGGTGCACTGTTCCTTTCACAGATGAGAGCAGGTTCACTCTGAGCTCATGTCACAGATGTGAAAGGGTTTTTGTAGAGAAGCTGCGTTAAACGTTATGCTGCCTGCAACATTGTTCAGCATGATGGGTTTGGTGATGAATCAGTGCTGGACTGGGGAGGCATAGCCGTGCAGGGACACACAGACCTTTACAGGATAAACAATGGAACCCTGACTGCAATTAGGATTATCATAATTAGGATCATGATAAAATCCTTAGACCCATTGTGAGAGTGTTTGTTGGTAGAGTGGGTCCTGGGCAGTGTTGGCAATAACAGCGCCCAGAATTGAGCTTCAGAATCTGAAAAAGCCCAACAGATTTACTTTCACAAGGGTAGCATTACAGCTAACGCTTTAAAGCTGTACTTGATCTTTATAAAAAGAAACTTTATTAGAAACTGCTTTGTGATTATTTTAGTTGTTACAGACACAGAGACAGAAATGAAAAGGAAAAAAAAAAAGAAGCACGAAAGTGAGAAAGGGTGGGCAAAAATAAAAAGGAGAGACAAGGAGAAAAGAGTGGAAGAAAGAAAGAAGGATGAAGAGATTACAAGATAACACCCTTCTACACCTGTGGAAACATGTAGTTTATACTACCAGCTTTTTTTACCGAAAAGTGCACAGTACTTATCAATGCAAGATGTATTTATTGGTAAATGTGGCTCAGTATAGAACATTTGTGTATCTGTTGACACCTGAACCTAAACACCTGTTGGTCTGAGTGTGAGCACGCTTGTGTATACAAGGTTTCTCCATAAAAATATGCAATATTGAGTGTGAGGAGCCACAGACCTGCCACACTGGACCCGGGACAGATGCGGAGGAGATCCGAGCCACAAACATCCAAAGGCCCCCCAGAGCACATAAACCCCAGGGGAACCACCGCGGAACTACCGCAACCCCCCCAGAGAAGAGCAGGGGAGAGTCCCAGGGGAACCAGCCAGCAGCCACAGTGCAGAGGCCCCAGGGAGCTGCAGCGACGAGCCCACAGGCCCTGCCAACAGCTATCTACGCCCGAGCAGATCCAGTTACGGACCCAGAGACCCGAGCCTCCGGGACATATCACTCCCCAAGCGGAGGCCCGACAAAGCCCAGGGGTCCAGACCCTGGCAAGCAGTGAGCCAGCGCACATCAAAGCACCCAGCCCCGGATACCGAGAACCACAAGTACACCGGTGGGCAGAGACACCAACCATGGGCAGGTGGTGTGGCGGGGAGGGAATAGGCCCCACATTTGATGGGGGGCCTAAACTGATCCAGGAGAGGGAGCATCCCAAGACCCAACCTGACACAAAAAACAGGCACACACAGTTACAGTCACACATTCCCACCCTCTTGCGTACACTTAAAAACACTCAGACCCACGCACCCAATGTAAAGACAAACAACAATGGACGTTGTACCCTCACTCACACTCCCAATACATACTCTATACTCCCAGGTGCAGGTGCCGATACCCAATTGGGGCAACCAGACCCAGGAGGCGGTCCCTTTCCCCCCGGGGGTGGAGGTAAGCAGACCGCCCCAGCACCTGAACCTGGACCAGGCTAGCCCGGGCTCGTGCCTGAACCTGAGTGACCCCGACCCCCCGCCCTGACCCCAGTCCCCAACAACCCCCATCCTCATCTGGAGAGGGGGCCATGTACAAAAGAGGGATCTACATGGTCCAAACCAGCCCACCAACCAGAGCTGCCACAGAATAAAATAGTCCCAACCCCCCAATGAATTCCGATCCCAACCCCTTGAGCCCCCCCACCCCCAATGAACCCCAACCTGAATTTCCCCAAAGGGCCACCCCCAACCAGGACACAGATATCAAACACATGCCCCCGAACCCAAATGCCATGTATCCCCTCCCCACACCACATGGGCACACCCCCACAGGTGAGCTTCATCCCCGAAAAGCCAACGAAGCAACACCCACATAGCGCAATCTCCACACACAACCCCGCTCCAAGCACCCCCGCCGCGTCCCGCCCCCACCACACAGCTCGCCGTGACAGCAAGGACACCCCAGCCCCCGCCCACAGGCGCAACAGGGCAGACACCATCAAGAATCGAGCTCACAACAGAACCCCCGACGCCACACCAAGATGGGACAAACTCACCTGGCAAGAGGTCCCCGACCAGCGGCAAGCACTCGGGGCCGGCGTCCCCCACCATGCCCCCGCAACCACACAGACACACCACATCACTGCCACTGCAACGATAGCCTACGTAGAAACATTATCCAGCTCAGCTCTACCATTGCCGGTCAGCCGACCCAGATGCCGGTGACCCCACATCCAAGAAGAGGACACAACCCCCCCACCCCTCACCCCAGACACAACAGCCAGCAGAGCAGCACACTGCCAAGCCAGCCCAACCATTCGGCCAGCGCCAGCAGCCCCAGCCCATCAGTTCGTGAGAGGAAAACATGCACCAGCCGGGTAACCGGGCCGGGCAGGACAACCACTCCAGACCATGCACATCCCACCAGCTGCCCCAGTTCAGGCACAAAATAACAATGTTAGTAACCAGCGTCATGACGTACAGTGTAACATGACACGTTACTACAGCTCAATAAGCGGGGTTTAATAAGAACATATTTTGCTTCTTTTTTCCTGCAGCTGCAGTGACTGTTTTATGAAGCCCTTCAAGGAAAAAGCAGAAGGTGGAGGAGTGGGGGATGGGGGGTGCAGACAAATAGCGGCATAGGTGACGCCGATTGGCTGAGAAGGCATCAGGTAGGCGGGTTTTTACCACACAGATTGAGTAAACCAACAGCAAGAGAGAAACATGACGATGGAGAGGAGTCCAAAGTTGGAAGTATAGGAAATATTTCACGTTTGTGAAAACCTCATGAAGTGTGTTAAAGGCAACAATGTGCATGTGACTTGCAAGTTATGTGCGGGAACAAAGACATTATGCACATCCGTGACCAGCAACTCCAACTTTATGAAGGACCTCGCATCGTCTCAACCTTCCACAGGACTTTTGGCTAACCGTGCAAACAGAAACAAACAGAATAGAAAAGTCTTGATTTTTCTGGACAGCAACTTGTAATATCTATTTAGATTCTAAAAAGGAACTGCATAGTTATTTTGCCTAGTAACTAGTTACTTTGATAGTGCAGTTACTGAGTTACTAACTCAGTTACTTTTTGGGAGAAGTAACTAGTAACTATTACTAGTTACTTTTTTAAAGTAACATTCCCAACACTGGTTCTAGGTTCCTCCTGGCGCATGATGCCCAGCCACATTTGGCAAGAGTATGCAGGCAGTTCCTGAAAGATAAATGAATTGATAACATTTACAGGCTTCCACACTCCCCTGACCGAAATTCAATAGAAGATCTCTGGCACATCATGTTTAGGTCCATCTTACGCCATTAAGTTGTACCTCAGACTTTTCAGAAACTCAGTAATGACCTGGTCAGGATCTCAAAGGAGGATACCCCAAGACTCCATACGTCATCTCACAAAGAGCATGTCTTGACATTGTCAGGCATGCATACAAGCACATGGGAGCCATACAAACTACTGAACACCAGTTTGAGTTGCTGTAATGCCATTCCAGCAAATTGCACTAGCCTTCAGCATAGGTTTTTTATTTAAATTTCTCTGTGTCTTCGGATTAAGCCTTTTGTAGGATAATAATTTTAATCAAAGTGTGGCACTTCTTTGTTCCTAATACATTACCCATTCCATGTACGTATGGATATCCAGCATGATTTTTTTCCAAATGAGATCTGATGTGTTTTCAACGTGTGCCTTTAATTTTTGGAGCAGTATAGATAGCATCAATTGGAAAAAACACATTAGTGTGTGAGAAATAATTTGAGAACTTTTATAGACATCAGCTAGGTTACAGAAGCTTGTGCAGAAAAGTGTCTTTCAAATGAACAATGACCCCAAGCATGCTACAAAATTAATTACAAAATGGCCAATAAAGTCAATGTTTTGTAGTTTTCAACACAAAGCCGCTGTCTAAGTCCCACAGAAAATTTGTTTTTGAGATAGGCAGCCTGCAAAGCTGACTCAGGTACACCAAATACTAAAGAAATAAACCTCTGAATATGAAGTAGTGAACAAGTAAAAAAATTATCTGAAAATTATCTCACAATTCTGGTATAATGAAATAATTATGAAAATGTTTAGTCTGAGATAATGTCAGACAAAAAAAGGTTATGTGTCTTTGTATACAGTGCACGTAAATATTTGATTTCAACTGTAGCTATGAACACAGATATTGACAAAGCTAAAAAATAATACCGTTGTAAAAATGGGTTCTTGGCATGTACAGATATTAATTCATCAAACTGTAAAATTGGGAATAAACTCTGTGATGACAATCAGGTGGCAAAAACAAAGCTCTATAGATGAAGATAACATAGTGATGATGCTACAGTGATGATGATGGTATGCTTGTCAATGCAAAAAGCAAATCCACTCCAGTGATGAAGACAGATCTGCATTGCTCAACACTCCATCAAGTGTGCCCCCATTGTGTTCGAGTCAGAGCTGCCTTTCATTACTCTTCATTGGAAGAAGAAAAGGTGGAAAGTCCCCTCCTTTTCCTACGCTCCTCCCAAAAAAAACAGAAATCAATTTCATCTATTGGACTGTGCTCCGACTGGCTGCTTAGCCTGCTAATAATGCAGCTCACATACAAACCTGGCACCTCTTTAGGTCGCTTTTGTTAGCCCTTCATTCCCCATGCCATATGGCAAATAAGAAGGCTGCAGTGTGTGTGTATGTGTGCCGGGAATATCTGTGTGACTGTGTGGACCTGGGGGTCACAGGAGGGTTATGGGGGGGCTGACCCATTCACAAAGACTCTCTACTCCATCAGTGAGCTCTATGAATACATGGGGACAAGCAAGGCTGAATGGCAGAGCAGAAGTCAACTCTGGTGGGAGAAAGGCATGGAGGGGGTGTTCAGATGGGGCATTAGCAAGATGGATATTGGGGGGGGATTTGGAGAGCAAGAGAAAATGAAAGAGACAGGGGGTAGATGGATAGAAGTAGGGTCAGAGCTGTGATTAAAATGAGTGATGAGGAGAAAGCACATAAGATATAAGCAAAAACATGTGCTTACAAAGGCTTAGGAGTGTGTGTGTGTGTGTGTGTGACACTTTTGGAGTGTGTGATTTTGGTTTTGAGTTACCTGCTGAGTTCTGTGTGTTTGTGGGGGATAAGAGGTGATCCCTGTGCCACAGGGATCTACAATAGGCCAGCAGGTCTCTCCCAGCGTGTGGACAAGGCTCTCAGCTTCCTATGCAAGTGCCCATGTGTAGGAGTGTGTGTATCCCAGCAGGCTGTTCTCTATAGGAAAACTTGTCTATGGGCTTTGAGAGTTTCTCATTAACCACATCTGACAGCACAAGCAGGGAGCACGCAGTGAGGTAGCAGGTCAGGAAGTGTTACGAACTATCCATTTATTGCTTCTGAAGTTTCCGTGCAAAAGGTGTGTTTCTGTCCTGTTTTGTGTACTGGAGTGATTTCAAAACAGTGATTGTTTTTCATTATATTTAAGGAACATTAGTGATAGCATCAATACACATGATAACACATAGCACATCTAATTCAACAGTGTCTCACTCTCTACGTCGATGCAGATAAGCACGTGTCGACAGTATATGATACAGTACCTTGCAAAAGAACTTATGCCCTCTAAACTTTTTTACATTTTGTCATATTACACACACACAATTCTATGTATTTTATAGTAATTTACCAACGCAAAACAGCAGATAATTGTACATTTGGTGCCTATGTGTTCAGCCTCCCTGAGTAAATACTTTGAAGGACCACCTTTTGTTGTAATTATCACTGCAAGTCTTTTGGGGCATGTCTCTGCTAAACATCGTACATTGTGAGACAGAATTTCTACCTATTCTTTGAAAAATAGCTTAAGCTCAGTCAGATTGGATGGATAATGTCAGCGAACACAACTTTCAAAGTATTGCAACATATTCTCAATTAGATGTAGATCTATGTAAATTGAACACATGAATATGCTTTAAACTAAACCATTCAATTAAAGCTATTTGTTTATGGTGGTTTTCCTGCTGGATGGTGAACTTCCATGCAAGTCTTAGGTCTTTTGTGATTTCTAGCAGGTTTTCTTCAAAGTCTGCCCTGCATTTAGGGCAGCTATGGTTGACTGGGAGGAGTAGTCATCCTGGAATTAAAGAGTTTGATTTTAACTTCCTCACCAACAAAATGCTGAAGCTTTGCAGCGCCTTCAATGTTACCGTGGTCTTCTTGATTGTTTCTTTAATTAGTGCTCTGCTTGCTCAGCCTATCTGATTAGGTTGATGGCCATGTCTTGGTGAAATTGCAGTTATGCCATTCTCTTTCTGTTTTTCTTTTTCTTTTCTTTTTTGGATGATGATTTGAACAGTGCTCCATTAGATCTTCTACACTTTGGATGTTGTTTTATAACCTTGCCGTACTTCAAACATCTCTACAACTTTATCTCTGACATATCTGCTGTGTTCCTTTATTTATCCATTATTTTGGGTTGATCTATCACATAAAATTCAAATAAAATTCAGCTAAGGCTGTAGGGTGACAACATGAGAGAATGTTCAGGTGGTAGGAATACTTTTGCAAGGCATTGAAGTTCTACACTACTAATTTTAACTTAAACCATTTAAATTTATGCAGATAATTGCACATAAGCAAATGTCTGCAGTGTCTGCTTACAGTTTAAATGAGACCAAAGAACTAAAACTGCTTGTGCTGATAAGCTCCTCTGACTTGCCAAATAGCACATATACATGTCAGCCACTCTGACTTTAATGACAGCAAGCGGCTAAAGGACTGCCAGACAGCAAGAAGTACTAAGAAGAGGCTAAGAGAGACTAAGAGAAAATAGGGCAAGCCAAAAGCATCGTAGGCATTAGGGATTGCTGCCAGTTCTGCTCCCAGTAACCCAGTGCAACCATCACCACAGTTGCTCCATAATGGACACACTATTACAAAGTGTTGCATAAGAAAGATATGACTACAAGGGGGCATATTTACCACACCAAGAGAGAGCTATCAGCTTATTATGTCTGTGTGTATCCGAATGTGATGGGGTTGGCAGAATGTGTTTGAAAGTGGGACAAGATGATCTCAAAGATGAGAGCTGGGAGAATTGGAGAGAGGTCTGATTGTGCTTCATCATCTGTGTGTTTATGTGCCTAGCCACCCCCCCCATTTAGAATGGATAGTTTGGACTCTGGAGTCATAACAGAGCACCATGGGGAAACAAAGGCGCCTTTTACTTTGACAGCCTCTGCTTCTATTTGCTACCCCTTTCTCATTGAGATCAATTTCCCGTTTCCATCTGATTTTAAACCTTTCATTTTCCTACAACACTAGTATATTGATTCTGCACTCAAACATACGGTAGATTTTGTTCGCAATGACTGTAATTTCCTTTTGTCTGCATTGCATTAACCGTCCATATCTCTGCTTGGCTATCATCTATTTTCAGTGGTCCTGTCTTTTAGTCTTCATTTCTTTTGCATTTCACTGGCTCCAGTTTGCACCAACTCCACACCTCCTACCACCATCACCACCACCTCCCTCTGTCACATCTGTTTCCATGGCCCTGATCCACAAGCTTGAATGCCAGAACCCTCCTCCCTATTATTAGCAGAACACAACTCTCCGCCTGCTCACCTCCCTGAACTCTGCTGCCTTTTATCATGCAGACTTGCCTGAGCCCAATAGCTCTTTTACAGTGAACAAAACCCAACATTGCTAAATGGACAGCAGAACAGTTGGTCGGTTTATTGCCTCGCGCAGAGAGACATGTTTGCGTTGCTGTTTTGGGTATTTATGAATGAGCATGTGTGCATGTCTGAAGTAATCATTTATATACACTTAAATGACATACTGAACCATTCTGCTGTGCAGAAGAGAAGAAGCAATTTTTTTTTTACCACAACCGTATTAAAGACTTTTCCCCCTGTGCTGACACATTTCCTGCTTTCTTTATTCTTGTAAAAATATTTGCTAAGTGAAGACTAATATGTCATGTTTTATCCTGTGGTGGGTAAAGAAGCTTATTAGGAGTAAAAGAGTCAAAATTAGGCCAGGACTTGTCTGATCTTTGTAAATGCAAAGGCAGTCAACTGCCTAGACCTTTATATACAAAATGTCTTGGCATGTATGTACACACACTCACATGCACATACAGTACATACATACCATACCTAAAAGTTAATTAGAACAGCTGCCATTTTACATTATGCTCTCTGCGATTGTACTCTGCGATTGTAAGCAAATATGGAACACCAGTTTTGTTTTCAGCAACGCAACAGTTATCTAATTAATTGATGTAAAGTTTGAAAGTTGCCCAAAAATGTAGCCTATACAAGGCACACATACACAATCGCACTATATTGTTCAGCGTTCTTATCATGATTTATTTACATAGAAAGCAGCAACGGGGCCATTACAAACCTGACGTGTGTAAGCTGTTATTAAACATATAAAAGTGTAAAACATCATGTGCTGGTAATTTTATTGACTGTACAAAATAAAAGTTTTAAGATGGAAAGATTCACTCTCAGACCAGATTTTTTATTATAAATTAACATCAGTTAGCTCATTGCCAGAATAGCTATAGTAATATAGACTTTAATTCAACTCCACACTATCAACAGTACTTTAAAGCTGTAACCAGAGATATTTGCAAAATGTACAAATATCAATTTAATATTAACACAGTGTGACACTGGACAGATCACATTTACCTCTACAATACTTTGATGTACACACAAGTTCATTGTTAAGTTAATGATTACAAAATGTCCAGGTCCTATGGCTGCAGAAGAAAGCCTAAATTAAAATGCACAGTCCCTGTGCCTGGTAGTTTGTAGGAAGTGCGAGCAATGTTGTGAACCAAAAGATTAGTTCGCTCATCAGTAGCATGGATATTTTATGTGAACTTTGAGCCTAAGAAGCCTTTTTTTTGTTTAACTCTGAAACGATGATATGCATGCCTTTCAGTTCACTTTAAAAGTAACAAAGAATCAAAAAGCCGGTCTATTATCCTTCAAAATGAAAAAAGGAAAATACATAACCGCACACTAGTTTCTGATTAAAATATACCCTCTGGTGAGAATTAAGACATGGAACACATTTTTACTTTTTTTCTTAAACCAACATATGCACAACATATTAAGCCAAAATTAGCAACAAATATTTTTACAGGTTTTGTCAAATGACCCAAACTTTATTGTCAACAACTGTTAGAGCTTTAAATTGAAAGAGATTAAAAAGTACACTTAACAGGATTCCTTGAAGTTTAATTTTGAAGTATAACATTATTACAAAAGCAGTGGAAAATGCCAGATTGAAGTTTGCAAATAAACAAAGATAAATGTTACATTTTTAATTTTGGAAAAAAAATATTTATTTTTGAAGACATGTCATGTGGTCTGATGAGACTAGCATTGAAGGGTTTGGGTAATATGACTATTTTCATATTTGAAGAAAAGCGCTTGCAAGCCTAAAAACATAATCCCAATGGTGAAGTACAAGGGTGGCAGCGTCATGTTTAATGGGTATTTTGCAGCAGGAAAAACTCGTGCATTTTACAAAACAGATGGAAGAACAGAACATCAAGTGAAAATATTAGAGCAAAATCTAAAGACTTTAGCCAGGAAGTAAAAGCCTGAATAGAAATGGGTCCTCCATTTCAAAGCTGTGTTCTCAGTTCCACAACACTGCATGTTACACTGTACATTATGACATCTTTACTTTGTTTTTATTTTACAAAAAGACCAGAGTTGTTGTGGTTAATCTAAATGCAACTTTGCAAATGTAAGTCATGCTTCGAGGAACCTTTCTCCTGACAACCCTTACAGCAATTTTTTCTAATTGCACAGCCATAAACATTTATGAAATTAAATAAGATGATCACAGTACCAAATGTGGCCTTTGGCATGTTGTTTCTTTTTACTTCCAGTTTTTCTGAGCACTGCACAATTAGACTTTGGGGGTATGATGTTGGAATCAGTTTTCCACTTGTTAATAATCTTTCTTATAACAAAAGGCTGGGCTAAACACAGTTCAAAACAAATGGTTTTAAACCATTTTAATCCTTGCTCATGTTCTAAACATGATAAATTGAGCGCCTTTTGCTCTTAAGCACCAACTCAACTTATATTGAAGGGGTGAAGGTAAAGTTATTTACTAAATGACTTTCTTACTGCTTTCTATAACATTGTTCAGGCGGAACAGAGCTTTTCTGTTAATTTATACAGGGTAGGTGTTTCATATATATCTATATTTTATGACAAAGCAAAAAAAGAAAAAGCCTACATGTAGCAAAATAATAAAAAGCAATACTACAAGGAATCTGTAGATATGCAGGAATTAACAAAGTAAGGGGAAGTCATAACAAGCAGAGCTAAAAAGGTATTCAGGAGGCAGTTTGGAATCATTGAAATAGTTGTGGAAGTACATGTAGTATTAATTGTAAACAAGATGGTTTATGAGTCAATACAATTTTTAAATTGCGGGATTGCTCAGCTGATGTTATTAGATAGGTTTGACAGAACTGAACCTGAAAAACAAACCTTTTCCACAGGAGGCAGAAGGATTCAAGTGTTATTTAGTGGCGGGTGTTTAACAGGGGGCCTGCTCTAGTTTTTTTCTACTCATTTTGTGCCTGTTAAATCTTTTACAGGCTTTCTAAGGTAGCTGGAGTAAACAGGGATACAACCTATACAGATCACTAGTCCATCACAGGGTCAACACAGAGACACACATGGCAGTCAACCTCATAAGCTTAAACCTACAGTACAAAACTATTACAGTCATTGAGTATTGTCAAACTTTGTCACATCACAACCACTAACCTATTGTGTATTCTATTGGCATGTTATGTGATACAAGCTACTCTATGATTGTGATGTTGAAGGAAAAAGGAAACATTGTTTTCAGAGTTTTTTTTTTAAATTCAAAATTTGAAGGGTGTAGCACACATTAATTTAGCCCTCCTGAGTCAATACTTTAAAGAACTGTATATTACATAACAGTTATAGGTTAAGTCTCTACCTCATTTACACATCTGGAGACTGACATTTTTCAGCTCGGATTAGATGAAAAATGTTTGAGAACAAAACTTTTTCATGTCTTACCACACACTGACACTGTAATTGAATTTAGTTCTTGACTTTGAGTTGGTTATTCTAACACATGGATATGCTCTAATCTAAACTTTTCCATTGTAGCTCTGGCTGTATGTTTAGGGCTGTTGTCCTGGAAGCAGATCGAATGGTACATTGAGAGCTTCACCTTTTGGCTCTGCTCTCTCTTCACCACAAAGGACCAGCACAGCATTTGCACCAATTTGTCTGTCGACCTACAGCTCCATTCTCCCCTCACTTGCGAACAAGATCACGGGACTTCTCCTCTTGAGGCAAGAACCTCCCTCCAACCCGAAGAGAGCAAGCCACCCATTTCCGGTTGAGAACCATGGTTTCAGACTTGGAGGAGCTGTGAACCACCCCAGTGCATTCTGTAGGTCTTGGCTAGAGGGAGCCAGCAGAATGACAAAGGAGAAATTAAATCCACTGGTCCCCAAACCAGATCCCCTCTGGCTTTTGGCTGCCCCTTGAAATGCTGTCCATGAAGGTTATGAACAGGACAAAGGGCCGCGCTGCTAGAGTCCAAAATGAATCGGGTACAGGTCCGACTTAATGGCAACAACGCAAACCAAACTCCTGCTCTGCTTGTACAGAGACCGGATGGCCCCTAAAAAAGTGCCCCAGACTCTTCTCTATAACACCCTGGAATGGCCCAGGGAAGTTAAAAAGTGTGATGTCCCTTTAGATGGAACACACCCTCCAGTGAAAGAGGACCGCTAGCCCTGTCTGCAAGTCCAGAGGGACTGTCCCTGACCACCATGCAATGTTTAAGTGTTGTGTCAACCACAACACTGCCACCAGGCACTTGCCAACGTGGCTCCAGGTGGGGCCCTGGCTCAGCCATACCAGGCAATGTCATGTGCCTCATGCTGGTCCTTGAGAAGGCTTCTGATCTTCTCTTTGTATGTGCCCAGAGCCTGTTTTCCATGGGAGACTACCAGGGGGCATTTAAGCCCCGGACAACATAACGTCTGGGATCCTCCAAGCACTCAGAACCTCTCTACCATGCTTAAGGTGGTGGCTAGGTTATAGGAGGAGGGATCTGTTTCATCATAAAGATGAACAATGACCCAAAAAAAGAAAAAAAGAAAATTTTACGTCCAGTCATTTTAATTTGGCCAAAAACATTTAGGCCCCTGACATAAGGAATTGTGTATCAAAGTACTTTAGTTGCTCACATTTTTCTAAAATATTTTTATTCAGTCCTCTGAAAAAAAATCTGGTCTTCCACTGAATCTCCACTCTTTCATTTTGAATCCCTTGTCATGATGTTAAGAACAAAAAGTATGTAAACTTTATCACTGTGTAATTGTTTATGACCCAACTGTATATTGTTCATGTTCATATAGCCACATTAGATATACACTACACCATTGAGCAGTCATATTTTCACGAATGAAATGAATGCAGCCTAGGCCAAGTTTTTAAATTACATTTCATATAAAAGATTCCCAAACTCTAACCTTCTTTAAGCAAAACTTAAAATGCTTTTTGTGCCCTTTCTAAGAACAGTCAGTATGGCACTGCAGTGACACTGCCTTAAGTTCTTCCGTGAAAGCCAATTTTACTCTGTCACGTTTTCTTGATGAAGGCATCCTTCAAAAAGCGTCAACAATTTTTTAGATTAGAGCTTTTCCCGATCCCCTGCGTTCCACGTGTAAAGTCTGTACCTAAAATCGGTTTCTTTTTTCAAGCCCTTGGCTGCTTGTCATGTGTCATGCTTTAGTCTTTTTTCCTATTTTTTTCTGACAAAACCAGTTGTTTTCAGTGTCTTAACAAAGAAGTACGATGTAATAAGGTCTCTACCACATTGGTGCCGTAACAAAGACAGAGAGCCACTCTGAACTCTGAGAAAGAAAAACACACCCATCTCACTGAGTGTGATGAATATATTCGTGAGATACAGTATATTAACTTGTACAAACACACTCACACATACTGTAAAAAAAGACACATTGTCCAAATTATTCTTCGAGTCTCTCAGACTAATCCATTTCTTCTCTTTTTGTACATCTCTACAGTTTTATCTCTATTTGCCCTTCAACTTCCAATGGTTCATTCCTCCTTTTTCTTATCCCCTTTGCCCTGTCTTTTTTTTCTCCTCTTTCTGTTTCATTTTTTGCATTAAAATTCCACTCCAGTCTCCAATTCTCCCACCCACATCTATCCCCTCCGTTTTACTGAAAGCAGGAATGATACACTGGGTTTAAGCTAAATTCCTTGTCTGTCTCACTAATTGCTTGCTAAATGCATGATGGAGAAAATCATTTTCAGCCAGCAGTGGAGTGAAAGAGCCATTCAGCATTGTTCCGGTTGTCAAGGCAACGCAATTAAAAAGCCACCAAGAACAAATGTGCACTCAGGATAGGAAGGTTTTAATGCAGGCATCTCAGCAGCTCCTTCATTCTCTTGCCTTGTTTCACTTTTCCTTCTTTTTGACTTTCCAATTTGGTCCTTGCTTTGCTGCTATTGTCATTTTCAAACAGCTTTGTTAAAAAGAGAAAAATAAATCTTACCCTTTTGTACAGAAAGCACTGAAGGAGCGAAAGGACATGCTGACAAATTTATTTTTACAGCATATTAGTGCATTTGTACCTTGCTGCTTTGATGAAACAATACTAATCCATTGAAAGACACTGGTTAGAAGATGAATTGTCTGTTTTTGTTATATCTGCATTGTTTTATTCCAAGATAAAATACTCTTGATTTCAACTCCCTTCTTGCTTGTCAGCATTGTTTTTTGTTCAAAACATTTCTAGGTAGAAAACCAGAAGAAGAACTGCAACCTGCAAAAATGCAGCCTTCTCTTGGTATACCAATATTGCATAGCATTATGACCAGTGACAGGTGAGATGCAAAACACTGATTATCTCTGCTTAATACCTCATACCTAATGGAACCTTTTAGTGGGTGTGATATAAAAGGCAGAGAGTGAACATTTTGTCCTCAATGCGATAGAAGCAGGATAATGGGGCCAGCATATGAATTTCAGCTAGTTCGACCGAGGCCAAACTTTGAAAAACCAACCAAGAGTCAAAGCTTAGTGATTCTAGTTTACTTTGATCGAATAGACAAGGGCAGTGCATCACAATTTCTTGCCTGTGAGGTTGCATGACTGTAGACTGGTCAAGGTGCTCATACTGGTCAATTGTTTCCTGATTTGGTGTATTCCCCTTGTGTATTCACCCTTGTGCATAAAAGGCCAACAAACTAACTGGCCATCTCAGTTAACTGATGTCATGAGATAAAACCAAATTTGGGGAAATTTTAGACAAAACCCTTTTAAACATTCTCTGAGGAGACAAACTAAACAAGATAATTTACCCTGCAGCCTTTTTTCTCCTCTTTTTCTATAGAACCCTCATCAGGATGATGTATTTGCAGGTGTTTGAGCCCATTTCTTCTACCAACTGTGTATTGTTTTTCTGCCTGGCAGTAGAAGATGTCAACTTGAGCAATGATGAAAATATTCAAAACATTACAGAAATCTGTAGAACGAATTCATGCCACCGATTGTTGAAAGAACAAGGAGGTGTGTGTGCAAGGGAGGTGGAGGGTTGGGGGTAATGTCACGTTCGGAGTGTTTCTGTCACTGGGACCAGATGTTGTTCGTGTTCTACTTTCCTTTTCTCTGCTGAGAAAATACAGCGACAATTTGAGAAATATGCAAGTGTCAAAACAGAGCTTTGGCTTGTTTTCAAACAGTATGTAGTGTGTAAGAGTGTCAGAATTGGGTTGGATTTACAATGGAACTTCTACTCAAAGGATGATGCATCAAAATGCTGTCACATATTGTAATGAACTATTCAATAATTACAGAACCAGAGTAAAAGCCTCCCTAAATGCATTTTGCACCTATTCTCTACACTCTCTGCTTTATGTTGGCCCCACTTTTACAGTTATTACAGTCTCAACCCATTTATAACTTCGGGGGGCTGCTAAACTTAACCAGTGGTATAACATTAGGTTTTCTATTGCTTATGGGGCGCCATTTGGGAACAGAATGTATAGGACATCAAGGACATCAACTCCGAGAAAATCAATACCTCTGAACTTCTGAAAGTGCTGCATAAATCTTTTAAAAAGTGTGCACACAGAATTAACTAAGTTGTGACTACGTTGATTCTATGATGTACTTAGAGTAAGATGTGTTGAAACGATGTGTTGAAGATTACTTTGAATATACGTCACTTAATCTATTGTACAGGTGGGGAACAAAGCATTAAAGAAAGTTTAATTTAGTAAAGGTGGAAGCCTGTTTTGCAGTTGATCCCTGTGAGCTGTTATTTAGGATATACCTTGCTTTAGAAATTAATTAGTTACTTAAACAGATGTTCCAGTTATGATTGATACAGGCCCATGATTTTAATAACAATCATTATGATAACGTTGGTATTCTCTTGGGGGTGATTTTAAGAGAAAAGAATAAAAACTTTCTGAAAAACAACTCTGATCTCCTGACGTCTGAAGTACATCTCTGGGTATTCGTCTATGAGTGCAGTAGGAATATATACATATACATACATACACACACACACACACACACACACACACACACACAGATATATATATATTATATATAATATATATATATATATTTATTCATTTTGAATGACTGACTGACTGACTCTCTAGTGTGTTTGGCAGAGGGCTATGTCTCGGCACTTGGTGATCACAGTGAAAGTTTACCCAATATACATTTATATGAAAAGGGGTTCTAAGACTACTTTATCCTTTACTAACTTGTCCTTTACTTTCAATGGCTAATTCAACTGCAGGGAAAAGGGATGTGCGCATTCTTGGCACATGCATTCTGAACACCACCTTGGAGATGATGAATGTAGGACTCAAGGCAGGTGCTTAGCACCGTGGATCCAACTTGCAGACACAGAGACCCACTTACCACTTTTCTAACTGGGTAAAGTGGAAGCAGAGGCCACAATGGAGCAGTAAGCGGAGACAAAGATAGGTGGTGTGCACAGACAGAGGCCAAGCCCAAGGGATGAGGCTCGCTGATGTGGTTGAGGGTTTGTATGTGAGTCGATGGGTAGTGTGCCGATCTGCCAGTGTGGATCCTGTGAACAGTTGCCAACTCTAATGACAGTAGTTTTAATCATTCTCATTAAACAATTTTCCTCATGGGATCACTAAAGGATCTAGCCGTCTAGTCTTAGACAAAGCATTTATCCTGTATAATGCTTGGTCTCTACTTTTTCTTAATCTTCAAAATAGAACATATGTAATGAAATAAATTAAATTCAGTCTAATACTTACTAGCTAGCTAGTAGCTAATAATACGTGGGTTGATGTAAATCATATATCATAGTTGTAAGAAGACAATAGTGATAACAGATCATAAACCATATCCACTGTAATTAGTGAAAGAAAATCAGAGGTAGAGGCATGTGAGTGAAGAAAAAACATAACTACTACTTTAAACAAAGGGCCCTGCAAAGCTGGTTCGCCTCATATGAAATAACAGAAAATCATCTTCTGAAAAAAATCTGAGGCTTGGAAGATACACTAATGTAATAAACTTTATTTACTTAGGAGGTCTTATCAAAAGCTGACTTTATGGTGTGAGGGCTGTACTATAAAGGACCCTCAGCAGACCCAGAGGATGTTAAGAGGAACTTGATTAACTAATTATTATACCCCTGCCACACTATTGGATATCTGCCTTTCTTTTATAAGAAGACACGATGGCATAGGCAATGAATGGTCCTGTATTACCTTACAACACATTTGGCACTACAGCTGCAGTCTGATCACTAGTTCAGACATTTGGACTTTTTGCTAAACAGCTGCAATATTCTGAAATATTAAAAATACATTTTATTATATACTACGAAGAGATTTTAGAAAACAGTTGAGGGTATGCAAATTATGTAATTAACTATGTTCTGTTGAAAGTTCAGTTATTGATGAAAATACCAGGTATACCAGTTATGCAACAAGGAGAAATGTTTGAAAAAATAACATAACTACATAACATATTTTTTCTGAACCTAAATCATTCCAAATCTAGTCTTAGCTGTTAACCTTTTTTCAGAAATCTACATTTGTTCTCAAGTAGTCAAACTCAGCCTAACCCTGCGTTTTCACTGGTTACTTAAAATTTAGATTCGACTGCGTTTCTCATAGGCTACTTTCATATAGCAGGTCTTGATACTCAATTCCGATTTTTTGCTGAAATCTGATTTTTTTTTTGTGTGTGTGTGTGTGTGGTATTTCTAACTATTTTTTTAATTATGACTGCCATCAGAATAAAATCTGAAAGGTTCAGGACCCCAAAGCGAGCTGCATGCGCATACAGAGAATATTGAAGTCACACAGCAGCACACTGTTTAGGGATCTCGGCGTCTGTGTATAACTTTTTTTAAGTTTGTGAGCGATGGGAGCTGTCAATATTATTACCACATAGTCAGAGCCAGGACAATGACATAAAAGGCAGATGAAGTGCAACATGACTGGTAAGACTGCGAATGCTTTGAAAACCATCAGATATGTATTCGACTTAGTATGGAAGTGGCACAATTTGAATATTTTTGGAGGTGAAAATATTTGAATTGGGCCACTCAGACCGTGTTGGATATGGGTCGCATATGGGCAAAAAAGATCGGATTTGGCTGCTGTGTGAACATAGCCATAGTTTCTCATCTGTTGCTAACTTTAACTGAAGCAGCATTTCCAGGAACAATCCAGTTTCGCTTTGGGTGCATGTTTTGACACACAGTTTGAAGCCATAATTTAAGATTTATCATTTGGCACAGTCAGTCAAAAACAGTGGTGCGCAGTGATGTGTCTGTCAGTGACTTTATTTTGACTTTACTTTGACCAAGAAATGTAAATTAATAATGCTTTCAATATTACTGTAATATCATGAAAGCACAAATAGGTCAAGGTAATAAAATGAAAAGCTCTAGGTGTTGCATGTTATTGAGTTATGAGAGGAAGTGTCAGTCAAATTCCCTGTGATGTAATCCTAGCTCTTTTTAATGTTATCACACTCAACATAACAGAAAACATAAACTTGACTGAATTTAGTTTTGTGTAGATTTTTAATGCAATGGTTTAAAAAAATCCCTCAGACTACACAGATGCGTGATAGTTGTTTTGCCTTATGTAATTGTATTCTGAAATAACACAGACACAAATAACACAAACTAAGAGTGGAACAGCAAATCAGAAACAATCATGGCATGTGGGATAGTGGTAGAGTCTACCACTATGCCACATGCCATGCCTCTGCAAATCAACATGTTCCTAATAGAAACTCTTCACTTTAGTAAGTACATGGAACTATTACTCAAATTGTTACGTTAAAGACCAAGTCTGCTTTTTCTCAGGCAACAGTGGGATTATTGTAAATGTCTAACTTCAATTCTATCATGCAGAGTATAAAATGTTACATGAAGAATTATTTGTGTGGTTTAAATGATTTTTTACAGAATCACCTTAATTGCCAAGTTTGTGACACAAACAAGGAATTTGACTCCAGTACACTTTTTTTTGTTTTATGTAATGATGGAAATAAAAAGATGTATATTTAAATGTACATATATACACAAATGAGTTTAAAAGAGAATATAATGTGAGATCAGTCCTAGTATGCGTGGTGTTGTTCTGGATCTCTGAGTGTCAAGTGTTCATCAGAAAAACAGCCAGGGGGAAGAAAATGTATCTGTGGTGGCTGGTTTTAGCAGACCTGAAGGTAAAAGTCTGAACAGTTTATGTGCAGGGTGTTTGAGGTCTACTGATATTTTAGCTGCCCTTTTGCTGACCTGTATAAGTCCTGGATAGAGGAAAGGTCAGCCCTGAGGATTTTCTCTGTAGACCTGATTGTTTGTTGCAGTCTGGACTTGTCCTGTTTTGTGGATGATCCAAATCACACTGAGATGAACGAAGACAGGACAGACTGAATTATGGCAGTGTGGAAGATGACCAGCAGCTCCTGTGGAAGGCTTTACTTCTTGAGTTGCCTCAAGAAGTACAGTCTCTGCTGGGCCTTCTTCCGAACACTGTCTATGTGTGAGGACTTCAGGAGTTTCACAGACGGGTCCGCTGAGATACAGTCATTTGTGTAGAGGGAGAAACGGGCAAGGAGAGAACACACATGCCTGGGGTTGCTGGTGCTGATGGTTCTAGTGCTAGTTCTAGAAGAGGCTCCCCAGCCTCACATGCTGCTGCGGTCCTTCAGGAAGCTGGTATTCCACTGACAGGTGGAGGCAGGGTCTTAAAGCTGGATGAGCTTCTGATGGAGGATGTCTGGGTTGATAGTGTTGAAGGCAAAGCTGAAGTCTACAAACAGGATCCTGGCATTTACCCCTGGGTGGTCGAGGTGTTGCAGGATGAAGTGTAGTCCCAAGTTGACTGCATCATCTGCCGACCTGTTTGCCCGGTAGGCAAACTGCAGGGGGCCCAGCAGAGGGCCTGTGATGTCCTTTAGGTGCTTCAACACCAGTCTCTCAAAGGATTTCATGACCACAGACATCAGGGCAACACTCTGTGGTCATGAAGTTAATTCTGTGATGCTGGGTTTCTTGGGTATTTGGATGAGGGTGGAGCATTTGAAGCAGGAGGGAACCTCACACAGCTCCAGTGACTTTTTGAAGATCTCAGTGAATATGGGTGCCAGTTGGTCGGCGCAGGCTCTCAGCCATGATGGGGAGACATTATCAGGTCCTGAGGCTTTCTTTGTTTTTAAGTGCTGAAAGAGCCTATTTACATCTTCCTCTGAGAGTCGTAGTGCAGCGAGGGGGTCTGAAGGTAGGGGGGTGGTTGGTGTATGGCAAGTATTTGTGTCTGAACCTTATATTTTAAAAAATGAAGGTGGGTATGAACAATAATCCACATTCAATGAAAGTTTGATTGTAACTTTAAAAAGAAAAGGATAACTTTATTTTTTTTAGTTTTCATATACAGCATTTAGCAGATCACTATACTTTAGAGTTAGGTAAGGCTATGAAATCTTAATATATATGATTTAACTCAGGAATATTCTTCCCTGTGAAAGTCAAATGAAAAAGTCTGAGTTTCTAAGAAACATAGATATGGATATTTTTAAACTGTAAACCCTTGATATGTACAGTGGCTTGTCACATTACAACCACAAACATAAATGTATTTTATTGTAACATTATGTGAAAGACCAACACAAAGTGGTATTCAATTGTGAAGTGGAAAGAAAATTATCCATGATTTATTTTTCTTTTCACAAATAAAAACCTGAAAAGGGCATTGTGCAAAAGTATTCAGCCCCCTGAGTCAATACTCTGTGGTACTTTTTGCTGCAATTACAGCTGCAAGTCCTTTAGGGTATGTCTCTACCAGCTTTGCACATCTGAAATTGTTGCACATTCATCTTTGCAAAACAACTCAAGCTCAGTTACATCAGATGGAGAGTGTTTGTGAACAGCAGTTTTCAGATCTTGCCACAAATTCTCAATTGGGTTTAGGTCTGGACTTTGACAGGGCCATTCTAACAAATGAATATGTTTTGTTTTAAACCATTTCATTGTAGCCCTGGTTTTATGTTTAGGGTCGTTGTCCTGCTGGAAGGTGAACCTCCGCCCCAGTGTCAAGTCTTTTGCAGACTCCAGCAGATTTTCTTCTGTATTAAATACTGATCAGAAAGCCGTAAGCCGGAAGTCAATTACCTTATTTAGCAGTTCCGTAGCAAATACTGTGACGTAGCTGTTCAAAAAACGTAACAGAGCACAGAGAAAACTGAATGGATTGAAAAATATGACCCAAACAGAACAAATGTATGCAGCATCTGAAGAGACTAAATTTAATTGTTCTGCACTCCTACAAACTCCAAGTAAACAACAAAATGTATTTAAGGGTTAAAAGGTGGGTTTTGCATAAAATGTCCCCTTTAAAAGACAGAGGCATGGTAAAAGCAGAAATCTTCACATGTGGAAAATTTAATATAATACAACAATTCGTAGATGTACAGATGTTAAATGCAAAGAAAAGGCTAACACTAAATTAGAAAACAGCAGAAGCATGTATTTTCATAACAGTGCATGTGTAGAACTGTTAACAGTCCTCCTAAGGCTTTATGAATAATTTAGTGAAGAAGGTGGGCAAGAGAAATGGGGAGGTAAAAAAAGTGGCACAAAAACTGCAGTTGGCTGAAAACACAGCTAGTTGCACAGTGTGCATATAAATAAGACTTTTGTTGTTTTATGTAGCAACAAAATAGCAAAAATAACATGTTGGAATTCTAACTCTATCAAAACCATAGCCATGTCTAGTATGATCTGTCAGCAAGTTTGAATGTGAAACATGAATAAACCTTATGGACGTATAAGATGCTGGACCCGTGTTAGAAAATCACACCCTCGTTTTCTCAGTTAGTTCAGAGACAGTGCTTGCTTAGCATCAGTTCCTTTTATTTCCAACCCTGGAGGTTTGCGTTTCAGCAACTAAAGCTTGTGAACAACACACAGAAAGGCTTATATAAGGGGCTTTGGGGCAAGGACCAACACACACACTGATAATACTGTAGGAGTCATGTTCAAACTGTTTAGTCTGCACAATTTAAACCAGAACAAGAACTTTAATACCAAAATAAAGTTAAATGAGCTCATCATATTTTATTGCCCTTCTGCTTTTTTTAGTACCATCAGACACACGATCAGTGTATGTCCATCCACAGCATTACAATCATTGTTTACAAGTGAATTTATAAATGTTATTTGTGACTCAGTTTAGAAACATCAACAGTTCTTTAAATTCCTTCACTTGAGTTTATAAATACTGATCAAAATAGCTAGTGTTACTCAACTGTTAATAATTAGAATGATAACATAATGTAACATTCAGTTGTGTTGACAAGCTGCTTTTGCTTTACTGAGATCATCTTCAAAAGTTTAGAGCACAGACAAGGAAGGATCAAACACCTAAAATAAGAGACACTTTAAGGACCCGACACCAGGTTGGCCCACCGACTATGGAAAGCCAAACCAGTTTTTAGCATTTTTTTAACAGAAGCAATTTAAAAAAAAAAAAACAAGGAAAAAAATATAGAATTTGTTAAACAATTGAGGACCAGCTCTCCCACAACCATGCAAGGATTAGGCAGGTATATTTGATGGACATATGTATGGATGAATATATAGATGGATGGAAACAGCAAAGTACTGTATTAGTCAATTTAAGAACCTTTTCTTTTTATACCGTAAATAATACTCCTTTGGGAGAAAATTGTTACATTTTAATTCAATTCAATTCAATTCAGTTTATTTATATAGCGCCAATTCACAACACATGTCGTCTCAAGGCACTTCACAAAAGTCAGGTACATACATTCCAATTAATCTTAATCATTGAACAGTGCAGTCAGATTCTGTTATCTATTCAAATTGGATAAAAAGTTTTTCTATCTAAGGAAACCCAGCAGATTGCATCCAGTCAGTGACTTGCAGCATTCACTCCTCCCAGGTGAGCATGTAGAGACAGTGGATAGTCACTGGCGTTGACTTTGCAGCAATCCCTCATACTGAGCATGCATGTAGCAACAGTGGAGAGGAAAAACTCCCTTTTAACAGGAAGAAACCTCCAGCAGAACCAGGCTCAGTGTGAGCGGCCATCTGCCACGACCGACTGGGGGTTAGAGAGAACAGAGCAGAGACACAAAGAGAACAAAGAAGCACTGATCCAAGAGTACTTTCTATGGGAAGGAAAAGGTAAATGTTAATGGATGTAGCTCCTTAAGTCGTTTTCACCTAGAAAAGAAGGAACAGATAAACTCTGAGCCAGTTTTCAAGATTAGAGTCTGAAGAGAGCACATAGAGTTAGTTACAGTAAAAAGCTCAGTCAGTAGCTATGTCTAGGAGAGAGAAAGGGTTAAACACTGAAAGACAGGGCCATGTGGATCATCGGTAGAGGGTGAGCATTAAGTTGTTGCCAGCAGAAGCTTGGAGGATTCCCTCTCCAGAAAGGTGTTACAGGTAGACACAGAGTCAGGCCAGGTGTAGCTTCTAGGAAGAGAAAAGAGAGAGAACAAAGTTAAAAGCTGAAATAGCAGCAAATAATAAAAAATTGAAGAGTAGTGTGAGAATGTAGCAAAGAGGGTGAAAGTGGTCATTATGTCCTCCAGCAGCCTAAGCCTATAGCAGCATAACTACAGAGATGGCTCAGGATAACCTAAGCCACTCTAACTATAAGCTTTATCAAAAAGGAAAGTTTTAAGCCTAGCCTTAAAAGTAGACAGTTTGTCTATCTAGAGCCCACTGATGGCCATCATTACACTAAAAACCACAACGATTGGGATACCTCTCTCTGTCAGATTGACCATAACCATTGGAAAAGAGAGGGGGTCATACAGGTTGCAGAAATGGAGGGTGTGTTTGCACCTCAACCATAACTGAGCCGGTTTAGGCTAAATCTGACTCCCCCTTACTCCATCCAACAAGGGGAGAAGAAAACGGAGGTAAAATAAGGAAGATAGCTCAGGATAACCTAAGCCACTCTAACTATAAACTTTATCAAAAAGGAAAGTTTTAAGCCTAGCCTTAAAAGTAGACAGGGTGTCCGCTTCACGGACTAAAACTGGGAGCTGGTTCCACAGGAGAAGAGCCTGATAACTAAAGGATCTGCCTCCCATTCTACTTCTAGAGACTCTAGGAACCACCAGTAAACCTGCAGTCTGAGAACGAAGTGCTCTGTTAGGAACGTATGGAACAATCAGATCTCTGATGTATGATGGAGCTAAATCATTAAGGGCTTTATATGTGAGGAGGAGAATTTTAAATTCTATTCTGGATTTAACAGGGAGCCAATGAAGGGAAGCTAAAGTAAGGGAAATATGATCTCTCTTTTTAATTTTCATCAGAACTCTTGCTGCAGCATTTTGAATCAGCTGAAGGCTTTTAACTGCATTTTGTGGACATCCTGATAGTAAAAAATTACAATAGTCCAGCCTTGAAGTAACAAATGCATGGACTAGTTTTTCAGCATCAATCCTGGACAGGATATTTCTAATTTTGGTAATGTTCCGGAGATGAAAAAAGGAAATCCTAGAAACCTGTTTAATATGGGATTTAAATGACATGTCCTGGTCAAAAATAACACCAAGGTTTTTTTACTTTATTACCGGAGGTCAATTTAATGCCATCCAGGTTAAGTGATTGACTAAGCAGTTTCTTTTTTAAAGACTCCGGTCCAAAGACGGCAACTTCTGTCTTGTCTGAATTTAGAAGCAGAAAATTTAAAGTCATCCAAGTTTTTATATCTTCAAGACTTGCTTGTAGTCTATCTAACTGGTTGGGCTCATCAGGATTTATGGATAAGTAAAGCTGAGTGTCATCAGCGTAACAGTGAAAATTTATTCTATGCTGCCTGATAATTTTACCTATTGGAAGTATATATATAGTAAAGAGAATTGGCCCAAGTACTGAACCCTGTGGTACACCACAATTAACCCTGGAGTTTAAAGATGATTTATCATTTACATGAACAAACTGGAATCTGTCAGACAAATAAGATTTAAACCAGCCTAGCGCTGTTCCCCTGATCCCTACAGCATATTCCAGCCTTTCTAAGAGAATATTATGATCGACTGTATCAAATGCAGCACTGAGATCTAACAGAATCAGTACAGACACAAGTCCATCATCTGAGGCAATAAGAATATCATTAGAGCTGTTTCAGTGCTATGATGAGCTCTGAAACCTGACTAAAACTCTTCAAACAGGTCATTGCTGTGTAAATGCTCACACATTTGATTAGCAACTATTTTCTCAAGGATTTTAGATAAGAATGGAAAAATTAGATATCGGTCTGTAATTTATTAAGTCATCTCGATCAAGCGAAGGTTTTTTAAGCAAAGGTTTAATTACAGCTACCTTAAAAGCTTGTGGTACATACCCATTTACTAAAGATAAATTAATCATATCTAAAGTGGCGCAGGTAATCAGAGGGAACACTTCCTTAAATAATTTGGTTGGGATTGGGTCTAACATACAAGTTGAAGGTTTAGATGAAGCTAATATTTCTGATAACTCAGGAAGCTCCATAGGATCAAAACAGTCCAAACACAGATCAGGTTCTTTAGTTACTGCCAATGTTGTCTCACTTGTTGAGGATGAAGTAATCATCTTCGGGACTATGTCAAAAATTTTCTTAGAAATAGAATAGAATAGAAATAGAATAGAATCAATTTTATTTTGGAAGAATCCATAAACTCATGACTGCTAAGAGCTAAGGGAATGGATGGCTCAACAGAGCTATGACTCTGTGTAAGTTTAGCAACTGTACTAAAGAGGAAACCTAGGATTATTCTTGTTCTCTTCTATTAAGGATGAGAAATAAGCTGTTCTATCTTGGTGAAGTGTCTTTTTATACAGCAGTAGGCTATTTTTCCAGATTAAGTAGGAATCCTGTAGTTGTGTATACGCTATTTTCTCTCCAATTTTCTAACATTGTGCTTTAAAGTACGCAGCTCTGAATTAAACCAGGGAGCCACCCTCCTATGAATAATTACCTTCTTTTTCAAGCGGGCTGCATTGTCTAATGCACCACGCAATGATGAAGTAACACTATGAACAAGAGAATCAATTTGTGAAGGGGCAGAACAAAATTATTGCCCTCCACTGTGTTTTTCTGTGATAATGAGGAAATTAAAAGTGGAAACAGATTCTTTAAAGGTTGTTACAGCATTGTCTGATAATGATCTACTATAATGAAATTTTCTTTCAGGTGTGGAGTACTCTGTTAAATTAAACTCAAAGGCTATTAAAAAATGGTCAGACAGCACAGGGTTGTGAGAAAATATTGTTATGTCTTTACACTCAATGCCATATGTCAGCACAAGGTGCAGAGAATGAAGACAAACGTGGGTAGGTTTGTTAATGTTTTGAGCAAAGCCAAATGAGTCTAGGATAGCATTAAAGGCTATATTTAGGCTATCACTCTCAGTGTCAACATGAATGTTAAAATCCCCCACTATAATAACTTTATCTGTATTTAACACTAAATCAGATAAAAGGTCTGAAAACTGATCTAAAAATTGAGAGTAAGGGTCTGGTGGACGGTACAAAACAACAAACAGAAGTGGTTTTGTTGCTTTCCAATTTGGATGAGGAAAACTAAGAATTAAATATTCAAAAGAGTTGTAGCTATTGATTGGTCTGGGACTAGTCAATAAATCGGACTGAAAGATGGTTGCTACTCCTCCTCCTCACCCAGTATTTCGAGGAATGTGAAAATTTAAATAATTAGTAGGAGTTGACTCATTTATAGTAACATAATCCTCTTGCTGCAGCCATGTTTCTGTGAGGCAAAATAAATCAATCTGATTGTCTCAAATCAGGTCACTAACTAGCAAAGCCTTTGAAGAGAGAGATCTTATGTTCAGTAAGCCACATTTAATTGTTTTATTTTTATTTTTAGTCTGAGTTGTGTTTATTTTTATTAGATTTTCCTGATTTCCTCTTTTTAGAAAATTTTTTAATCTATTCAATTTTGGCCGTGGACGAGACACTATCTTAATAGGGTAATGGGTGGGTAGCAGTACAGAAGCTGCAGAGAGGAGTATTAAACTACGACCCTGCTTCCTGGTTTGAACCCTGGGTTTTCAGAGGTTTGGAGAACTAATAAATTCGGCCAGATTCCTAGAAAGAAGAGCTGATCCATCCAAAGTGGGATGGATGCCGTCTCTCCGGATCAGACCAGGTTTTCCCCAAAATGTTTGCCAATTATCAATGTAGCCCACATCGTTTTCTGGAAACCACCTAGACAGCCAGCTGTTGAATGACAACATGCGGCTAAACATGTCGTCACTGGTCAGATTGGGGAGGGGACCAGAGAAAATTACGGAGTCCGACATTGTTTTGGCAAACTTACACACCAAAGCAACACTAACTTTGGTGACCTCCGATTGACGTAACCGGGTGTCATTACCACCAGCATGAATTACAATCTTACTGTATTTACGCTTATCCTTAGCCAGCAGTTTCAGGTATGATTTGATGTCACCCGTTCTGGCCCCTGGCAGACATTTGACTATGGTCGCTGGTGTCTCTAGTGCCACGTTTCTGACTATGGAGCAGCCAATTACCAGAGTTGGCTTCTCAGCGGGTGTGTCGCTGAGCGGTGAAAAACTGTTAGAAACGCAGACGGGTTGGTCGTGACCTGTGGGCTGAGATCTAGGACTATGCTTTCTACGTTCCGTCACCCAGCTGGCCTGAGGCCACGGCTGCGTGGGCTCTGCTGGAGGACTGCTACGGGGAGCTACCCTCGGTGGCTCCGCGCTGGCTAAGGGGCCTCGGCTATCTGCTGGTTTTTCAACAGTGCGGAGCCGGGCCTCCAATTCCGACACCCTCACCTCCAAAGCTAAAAAAATGCTACATTTATTACACGTACCATTATCACTAAAGGAGGCAGAGGAGTAACTGAACATCTGACTCAGAGAGCAGGAAAGAGGAGACTCAGAGAGAGAAACAGCAGAACGGATAGCCATGGTGGAGCTAAAGCTAACGCTAAGCTAGCGACCCCTTACCACTATTAGAAAAAAACGTGTAAAACACGGAGAGTCCCCAAACGTTAAATACAGCAACAGAAAGTATGTGTTTTAACGTGCTTATGTATTATAACAAGTAAGAGATATCACAGTAGAGAGAAATTTGATCAAACGAGAGACCCTTCACACACTAAACAATCCACCAAGTGCAAAACAGGAATCAGAATCAGAATCAGAATCAGCTTTATTGCCAAGTTTGTACATACAAACAAGGAATTTGACTCCGGTACTCTTTGCTCTTTGGTTTTTGTTTTTGCACTACAGAATATACATATTTACAATGTACGAATATACACATATATAAATAAATAAAAAGGTGCATTTGCAACATCTGTATGCTGTTGTTTTGTACTCTATTGAATGTTCAACAGAGAAACAGCCTGAGGGAAGAAACTGTCTCTGTGGCGGCTGGTTTTAGTGAACAGCGCTCTGTAGTGTCAGCCTGAAGGCAGAACTCTAAACAGTTTATGTGCAGGGTGTGTGGGGTCTGCAGAGATTTTAACAGCTCTTTTCCTGACCCTAGACCTGTATAAGTCCTGGATGGAGGAAAGATCAGCCCTGATCATTCGCTCTGCAGTCCTGATTATTCGTAGCAGTCTGTACCTGTCCCGTTTTGTGGTTGAACCACACCACACTGAGATGGATGAAGACAGGACAGACTGAATGATGGCAGTGTAGAAGATGACCAGCAGCTCCTGTGGAAGGTTGTACTTCTTGAGTTGCCTCAGAAAGTGCAGTCTCTGCTGGGCCTTCTTTCGAACAGTGTCTATGTGTGAAGACCATCTCAGGTCCTCAGAGATGGTGGTTCCTAAGAACCTGAAGTGATCCACAGCCGACATGGTGTTGTTGAGGATGGTGAGGGAGGTGTATGGAGGTGGTGTTTTCCGAAGGTCCACCACCATCTCCACAGTCTTGAGTGGGTTTAGTTCCAGGCAGTTCTGACTACACCAGTGTATCAGGCGATCCACCTCCTGTCTGTATGCAGACTTATCACCGTCCTGGATCAGTCCAATGACAGTGGTGTCGTCTGCAAACTCAGAGAGTTTCACGGACAAGTCCGCTGAGGTGCAGTCATTTGTGTACAGGGAGAAGAGGAGTGGGGATAAAACACACCCCTGGGGGGCACCAGTACTTATTGATCTGGTTTGGGAGAAGATGCTCCCCAGTCTCACCTGCTGCTGTCGGTCTGTCAGGAAGCTGTTGATCCACTGACAGGTGGAGGCTGGGACGTTGAGCTGGGTGAGCTTCTGGTGGAGGATGTCTGGTATGATAGTGTTGAAGGCCGAGCTGAAGTCTACAAACAGGATCCTGGCGTAGGTCCCTGGGCGGTCGAGGTGTTGCAGGATGAAGTGTAGACCCAAGTTAACAGCATCATCTGCCGACCTGTTTGCTCGGTAAGCAAACTGCAGGGCGTCCAGTAGAGGGCCTGTGATGTCTTTCAGGTGCTTCAACTCCAGCCGCTCAAAGGATTTCATGACCACAGACGTCAGGGCTACAGGCCTGTAGTCATTTAATCCTAGTATGGTGGGTTTCTTGGGCACTGGGATGATGGTGGATCGTTTGAAGCAGGAGGGGACCTCACACTTCTCCAGTGACTTGTTGAGGATCCGGGTGAAGATTGGAGCAAGTTGATGTGCACAGGCTTTCAGGCATGATGGGGAGACGTTATCTGGTCCTCCAGCTATCTTTGTTTTCATGTGCTGAAAGAGCTTATTTACATCTTCCTCAGAGATCTTTAGTGCAGGCAGAGGATCTGAAGGTAGGGGGTTGGTTGCTTTACTGGTCGAATTTGTTCCTGAATGGGATGTGGAGGAGTTGGTTTGAGGTTCGAATGGCTTCTTGTCATGTCTGCAGTAGAAGCCATTCAGACGGTTAGCCAGCCGAGGACTTTGTTCAGGAAGGGTGGTGGAGGCTTCTGTAGGCAGTCAGGTTTCTCAGACCAGTCCATACAGCCGAAGTGTCACCAGTAGAAAGGCTGTTTTTCAGTTTCTCACTGTAGCTTCTCTTGGCTGCTTTGATCTCCTTTGTTAGTCTGTTCCTGGCCTGCCTGTACCGCGCCCAATCTCCACTGCTGTGAGCTTCTTCTTTGTCCCTGCGCAGATTCCTGAGATGTGAAGTGAACCATGGCTTGTTGTTCCCAAAGGTGCAGAAGGTCTTTGTCTGCACACACATGTTCTCACAGAAACTGATGTATGAAGTCACCACATCAGTTAGTTGGTTTAAATCAGTGGCTGAGGTTTCAAACACAGTCTAGTCTGTGCATTCAAAGCAGGCCTGTAGCGTCTGCTTCGATTCCTCAGTCCACTTTTTAACAGTGTGAACCAGGGGTTTGGAAGCTCTTAGTTTCTGTCTGTAAGTTGGGATGAGGTGGATAAGACAATGATCCGAAAGTCCCAGAGCAGCCCTGGTAACAGCATGGTATGAGTCCTTAAAAGCTGTGTAACAGTGGCCCAGTGTGTTTTTGTCTCTGGTGGGACACTTAATATGCTGTCTGTATTTTGGGAGCTCATTAGAGAGATCTGCGCTGTTAAAATCTCCCAGTATTATGATGAAAGAGTCAGGGTGTTTTTTCTCCACGTCTGTAATCAGCTCAGCAAGATGTTTTTCCGCGGCAGAAGTGCAGCCATGCGGTGGAAAATATGAGCCGATTATTATGAACGAGGAAAACTCGTTCGTCACTCGAAGTGACGAATACGCCTTACCACGCCTCCTCCTAGTGGATTCACATTTTTCACGTTAATAAGAGTACTCTTTAGAGACCAAAAAATCAACTTCTGTGTGGATATGTCCTTTTATCCCCCCCATAATAAAACATGATGAGCTAAACAGCATCAGAAGGGCTGCTGTAGAGAAGGCAACATAAGGCTGCCGTTGTCCTACTAAATTCAATGATATTAAAGTTAGCCTGAAGGTAAAAATTTCAAGTAGCTGAGTTAAAGGGAAATGACTGTGGAGCCAGACTGGGTGACACTTAATCCTCATTTCCTAAAATAGAAGATGTTTTGATTATATACATCCATTCTAAAAGTGTAATAAGTGGTAACATAAAACACTTAAACACTTTGCTCAAAACTAGGTGTAAAGAAAAGAAAATGTATTGTTTTCTTTAAGTTTTTTTCTTTAGATATTAAGTGGAATTAAACTATATAAAAAAAATAGATTCCATACGCACAAACCACAAAAAAGTACTTTGAAGTAAATTTGCGTAGGAAAGGAAATTAATTCTCTTATCTCTGCAGCATATTTTTTTCAGTGAACAAATGGGCTGAAAAGAAAGTAGAGAAATGCTGGGTGCAGCTGATAAAACTAGGGAGACCTTAGAATGTTTCAGATTTGTATAAATCATATTATTTTTAGTTGTACTGTCTAATAAATCAAACAATGCTGTATCACTAATCTACATAATGTGAGTGATGTATAGGTTTACATAATTTAGATAATTTATGCAGAAAGTCTGGTTTCATTGCATTTTTGTATTGCTGTAGATTTGGAAAACGGTTATGTTTTTCACAGTCTTGATATTTTTGGTGTTTTGCTTATATGCTGTCTACTGTTTTTCATGAATTTAAATTTACTGTTCCAAGATGGTTTTTCTTTAGTTAATCTCTGCCTTATTTATTGATGTTATTTAATCACTTGCCTTCTGGATGTAATGTATAACACTGTAGTTTAAAGTACCTGTGACACGCTTTTCCCACTAATGCAGAAATTGAAAGAAAACATCGTAATATTGAAGGAATTGGGCAGTAACTGACATGATATTAGAATTAAAGACGTGATAATAGACAATTGTGACACAAAATAAGGACATTTCGATGTTAAATTTTGCAAGTCCAAAGTCGCCCAGGAATGACGTCAAATGGGGAAGTCTCTGGTAATTCATTGTGTGAACGTCAATAATAAAACGGTTCAGGTAGAAGCCAAGTTGCGTTAAAAACTGCGTTAATATGGTGAAACGATGCATTGCTGGTGGTGGCCGCAGTACTACTATAGCAGCCGTTAGTCTGCATTATGTTCCTGAAGTGAAGAGGATAACAGCTGCTTGGATCAGAGCTGGAAAACTGACGAGGAACAGTTGGGCTGGTCCCACCAAGAGATTCACTAGGCGCTTCTTAGGGCTGGAGTTAGTGCTTTCACAGCTACCACAAACAGACATATCAGGTCATGGGCTTTAACTGTAATATATCTTGTGTAGGACATTTTAGAGCAATTCATGCTTTCCTATTGTCAGCAAGCTTTATTGAGATACTTATTTCACTTTCCAGCCAGTGTCGTTTATGGCAGCCATCTTAGTTTTAGGCTCAGTTTCAGTCTTTTGGGGGAAAATGCTTATAAGCTTTAGTCACATTTTAGCAATTTTTATATGTGACAGTTTTAGTCCACCTATAGAGCAGTGATTAATCTGCAACGGTTGTTAATTTGAAAAATAAAATTTCAAAATCTTATTTTAATTTTTTTAACCAGCTTTGCTCCAGGTATGATGTGTATATGAGCAGACTGCAAATGAACATACACTTTAGATGCAAAAAAATATTTCAAATATTCAGTATTCTGTCATTTTGCAGCTATTTGACTTTCAGAAATTCAGGTAATGTGACTAAGCTTTACATAGATTACTTTAATGTGACAATATCCAACAGTAACGTTAATACCAGCACAGCGCACTACACTGAGGGCTGGAGGCAGGGATTCAAGCCATAACTCCAGTGACAGTGAGTCACTGGAAACACAGGTTGTGTGCCGAGCAGAACAAAGTGGATCCGCAACGCATAAAAAGAACCAGTGGAAAAGGGGCATATGTAGCAAGACATAAAAGACAAAAAGTTAGTGCAAGCCAGGTGGGAATCTATCTTAGAGTGGATGACGGTATGTGGAACACCAAACTTACTCAATAAAGGTAGGGATAACAATGTCTCCAGATCTGATTTTTGGTTATAAAGTCAAGACTTAACAGATCGGAAGAAGAAAGTCAGGAGAACTGCCCTATGAGTGCAAAGCTTGATGACTTAACAAGCCAGCATGTGGTGGAGGGACTTAAAGATTCTCTGTGATGAGCACAGTCTGCCTGTAATTCACTACAGTAATGAATGATGGCTTGTGACAAAAACTTCAGATCAAAACACAAAAATGTAGGCAGTGTTCAGGTGGATGCTACAATTACTGCTGTGGTTTTGAGCGTGTCACTCTGATGTCCACTGGCATTTTTCTGAACTGTGCGATCACTGCTTTATTGTAATATAGCTGTCAAAATGTTATTAGGAACACATTATTTTCAACATCAATTAAACTCAATAAATATGAGTTTCACAGTTTCATACACTGGGGGGTAAAGAGTGTTTCTAACACAGAAAATGTTTTTTTTTTGTGGGTGAAGAGAATTCTGTCCTCCTTACCTGTGTCTACTTACATGTAGTTCACCCACACTTCCTGAAAGAAGGTAGTAAATATGCTCATTTTATTATTTTTCTATTTTGCCAACATAGGCTCAAACACCCATTTCACATTTTCACATTTTCATTAAAAGATCTTTTTAGTTTTAGTTGTTTTAGTTGTCTGGTGCTGTTGCAGATGATATGTCATCATCCATCATTCATATATGGTTTAATTTAAAGGCCTATTTTAATTTGTTTCTGTCAGACTTTCAGAATTCTAGCTCTATAGTATGATGATATATGCCTTTTAAAAGTACGTGAAATATGGTGAAATTTGTGCTGAATGTTACAGAGGCCCGGCAAGAATTCATTTTACCACCGTGATTACACTCTCAAACACAAGGCAAGGTTTAGGAAAAAAACACAACTGAGTGCTCACATATGCAAAGTGCTAACATATCCTAAGTGCATCAGTGCTATTTTACATCTATGCTAGTCTTGTAATTTTCATCTGAATGTTGCATCTGCACTGCCTTTGCTCTCAGTCTATGTTATTATGTCAAAACGCATAGCAACATTTTGTGGTAACAGAGGGAGGCTTCCAGTGCCTCTGGCCAGGTTCTGGGGCTTTCTTTATGCTTGGTGAGCGTGTAGGGATGTGGGGAGGGGAAAGGAGCAATGTGGGGTTTGGAGGGGGTTGCAGGGAGGGGGAAGATCAGGGGTGAGTGGTAAGGGGTGGGGACCCCCAGCTTTGTGCCTGAGGTTTCCATCTGTTTGCAACAGGTGTGCAACATACACAAAAACACTGATTGATGTGTGTGCATGAGTGCTTGCAATCATCATTGACATTATTTATGAATGAAAACATCTTTTTTTTTTAAGTTGAGGAGTGATTATGACAGAGCAGATTGAACAATGCACTGGTTGTCAGACATTTGATAGAAGAGACCATGAGAAGAGCTCTATGCATTTCCATTTTTAAAAGTTTAAAAACCAACCTGGATACTGTCCCAAAACTCAACCACAGGTGATAACAATGTTGTAAAGTTGGCTGCCTCCCTGTTTAACCGTACAGTTAAAATGATAAATCTGTCAACACTGTATTGCTTAGCCTATTATCATTTGCAGCAGGAATGGGATGATCCTTGTTTACTGTGCCCATAATATTTTCTGTGGTTCAGAGTTACATCTATAAAATGTGATTTTTTTTATGTTGTGGGAACCCTCAATCCAATAATGTTTCTTTCATTTATAAAGAAGAGTCTTATCCAAGTAGAAGCCTTTGGAACTAACATTCAGACCCATTTTTATTGTGTTGCAGTGACAATAAGAGCACAGAAGCCAGGAAGGTAACAGGGCCCAGATCCCAAGCTCCGTTGTCTTGCCAGGGATAATAACAGCAGCAAAAGTAATATATTCATGCATGCACAGAGTGTCACCCTCAGCCAAAAGCACACTGGTAGAGCTCCTCAACTGAATCACCACTCTGCTGAACAGTCTCCCTGAAAGCCAGTCAAACCTGAGCAGAGAGAGGGCTAAGGTTGAGAGGATAGGTAAAATTTCTTGTTAAAGATCAACCATGCGTTTTACATCAGTCAGGTATCTATTGTTCTACTTAAAAAAAAAAACGTTCAGTGAGCATACCAAAACAGTTCTTTATATTGTGAACGTACAAAATCAGCAGTGGTAACCTAATTGGGAAAGTTTTCTTTCAACAAAAAAGGGAGTGTAAAAACCTAATGGCTCAGTTTTGGCTCGCACTACTCAGATCCAAGCTGCAGGTGGTGAAACACCTTACACAGGGATGAATCATCATGCAAAAACACATGAAATGAGTATTATAACTGTGGACTACAACCAGTTTCAAGACATTGTGTGACACCTCTACAGACACAAGGCCAGAAGATTAGGGGTCTGATAAGCAAGCAAATTGTCTAGTCAATGATAAATGCAGAAAGTTGTTTACAAAAAAAAGAGTGTTTACTTTGGCCAACTCATAAATCTTAGCCCAGTTGGTGATTTGAACTGTCCAGTTCTAACTATAACTTACCTTTCTGGGGTTTGCAACGTGCTCTTGTTATGCCACATACTGTAGCTTATACATGGGCTACATGCCATTGTCATCGTACACCAAGGTTTTCAAAAGCTCTGGTTTTAAAATTGCTGTTTTTTTTATATATATGAAGTTCATGTTGTTTTGAACTAATAGTTAGCTGTTACTTTTTGTTACTCTAGTCTTACTCTATGCAGGTAAGAACAGCAAAAAGTTGTAAAATTCGGTGTAAAATGCACTTGCAAAAGAAAACCTGCTCTGTATTTTTACTTGAAGGGTATCTGTCATCATTTTTACAGAATTTCCTTTTCCTCTGTTTTAGGGCTTTAAGTTCCTGTTAGTTATATTAATTTATATGTGTGACATAAATAAAGATGGATATCTTTATTAACTTTATATCTAAAGATAAATACTGAAAGACAAGGTCAAGTGGATCATCTGTAGAATGTGAGCATTAAGTTGTTGCCAGCAGAAGCTTGGACAATGCCCCCCTCCAGAAGGTGTCACAGGTAGACACAGAGTCAGGCCAGGTGTAGCTTCTAGGAAGAGAAAAGAGAGAGAACAAAGATAAAAGCTGAAATAACAGCAAATTATGCAAAATTGGAGAGTAGTGTGAGAATGTAGCGGTGAAAGTGGTCATTGTGTCCTCCAGCAGCCTAAGCCTATAGCAGCATAACTACACAGAAAGTTTCAGTTCAGATTATTTAGTTAAACGGCGCTTAGTTACAACAATGTCGTCTCAAGGCATCCCACAAAGGTTTCCCACTGATGGTCATTGTTATACTAAAAACCACAACGATTGGGATACCTCTCTCTGTCAGACTGATTATAACCATTGGGACAGAGAAGGGGTCATACAGGTAGCAGAAATGGAGGGTGTGTTTGCACCTCAACCATAACTGAGCCGGTTTAGGCTAAACCTGACTCCCCCTTACTCCATCCAACAAGGGGAGAAGAAGACGGAGGTAAAATAAGGAAGATAGCTCAGGATAACGTAAGCCACTCTAACTATAAGCTTTATCAAAAAGGAAAGTTTTAAGCCTAGCCTTAAAAGTAGACAGGGTGTCCGCCTCACGGACCAAAACCGGGAGCTGGTTCCACAGGAGAGAAGCCTGATAACTGAAGGATCTGCCTCCCATTCTACTTCTAGGGGACTTTTAGGAACCACCAGTAAACCTGCAGTCTGAGAACGAAAGTGCTCTGTTAGGAACGTATGGAACAATCAGATCTCTGATGTATGAGGGCTAGATCATTAAGGGTTTTATTGTGAGGAGGAGAATTTTAAATTCTATTCTGGATTTAACAGGAGACCAATGAAGGGAAGCTAAAATAGGAGAAATATGATCTCTCTTTTTAATTTTCATCAGAACTCTTGCTGCTGCATTTTGAATCAGTTGAAGGCTTTTAACTGCATTTTGTGGACATCCTGATAGAAAAGAATTACAATAGTCCAGCCTTGAAGTAACAAATGCATGGACTAGTTTTTCAGCGTCACTCCTGGACAGGATATTTCTAATTTTGGCAATGTTCCGGAGGTGAAAGAAGGAAATCCTAGAAACCTGTTTAATATGGGATTTAAATGACATGACCTGGTCAAAAATAACACCAAGGTTAATGCCATCCAGGTTAAGTGATTGACTAAGCAGTTTCTTTTTTAAAGACTCCGGTCCAAAGACGACAACTTCTGTCTTGTCTGAATTTAGAAGCAAAAAATTTTAAATCATCCAAGTTTTTATATCTTCAAGACATGCTTGTAGTCTAGCTAACTGGTTGGGTTCATCAGGATTTATGGAGAAGTAAAGCTGAGTGTCATCAGCGTAACAGTGAAAATTGATCCTATGCTGCCTGATAATTTGACCTATTGGAAGCATATATATAGTAAAGAGAATTGGCCCAAGTACTGAACCCTGTGGTACTCCACAATTAACCCTGGAGTTTAAAGATGATTTATCATTTACATGAACAAACTGGAATCTGTCAGACATAAGATTTAAACCAGCCTAGTGTTGTTCCCCTGATCCCTACATCATATTCCAGCCTTTCTAAGAGAATATTGTGATCGACTGTATCAAATGCAGCACTGTGATCTAACAGGACAAGTACAGACACAAGTCCATTATCTGAGGCTATAAGAATATCATTAGTGACTTTCAGCAGAGCTGTTTCAGTGTTATGATGACCTCTGAAGCCTGACTGAAACTCTTCAAACAGGTCATTGCTGTGTAAATGCTCATACATTTGATTAGCAACTATTTTCTCAAGGATTTTAGATAAGAATGGAAGATTGGATATAGGACTATAATTTTTCAAGTCATCTCGATCAATCGAAGGTTTCTTAAGTAAAGGTTTAATTACAGCTACCTTAAAAGCCTGTGGTACATATCCATTTATTAAAGATAGAATAATCATATCTAAAATGGTGCTGGTAATCATAGGGAACACTTCCTTAAATAATTTGGTTGGGATTGGGTCTAACATACAAGTTGAAGGTTTAGATGAAGCTAATATTTCTGATAACTCAGGAAGCTCCACAGGATCAAAGCAGTCCAAGCACAGATCAGGTTCTACAGTTACTTTCAATGTTGTCTCACTTGCTGAGGATGAAGTAATCATCTTCGGGAGTATATCAAAGATTTTCTTTTTAATAGAATCAATTTTATTTTGGAAGAATCCCATAAACTCATGACTGCTAAGAGCTAAGGGAATGGATGGCTCAACAGAGCTATGACTGTGTAAGTTTAGCAACTGTACTAAAAAGAAACCTAGGATTATTCTTGTTCTCTTCTATTAATGATGAGAAATATGCTGTTCTGGCTTGACAAAGTCTTTTTATACAACAGTAGGCTATTTTTCCAGATTAAGTAGGAATCCTCTAGTTGTGTAGACGCCATTTTCTCTCCAATTTTCTAACATTGTGCTTTAAAGTACGCAGCTCTGAATTAAACCAGGGAGCCAGCCTCCTATGAATATTTACCTTCTTTTTGAAGCGGGCTGCATTGTCTTATGCACCACGCAATGATGAAGTAACACTATGAACAAGAGAATCAATTTGTGAAGGGGCAGAAACAAAATTATTGCCCTCCACTGTGTTTTTCTGTGATAATGAGGAAATTGAAAGTGGAACAGATTAAATTAAACTGAAAGGTCATTAAAAAATGGTCAGACAGCACAGGGATGTGAGAAAATATTGTTATGTCTTTACACTCAATGCCATATGTCAGCACAAGGTCCAGAGAATGAAGACAAACGTGGGTAGGTTTGTTAATGTTTTGAGCAAAGCCAATTGAGTCTAAGATAGCATTAAAGGCTATATTTAGGCTATCACTTTCAGTGTCAACACGAATGTTAAAATCCCCCACTATAATTACCTTATCTGTATTTAACACTAAATCAGATAAAAGGTCTGAAAACTGATCTAAAAATTGAGAGTAAGGGCCTGGTGGACAGTACAAAACAGCAAACAAAAGTGGTTTTAGTGCTTTGCAATTTGGATGAGGAAAACTACGGACTAAATATTCAAAAGAGTTGTAGCTATTGATATATGTCTGGGACTAATCAATTAATCGGACTGAAAGATGGTTGCTACTCCTCCTCCTCGCCCAGTATTTCGAGGAATGTGAAAATTTAAATAATTAGTAGGAGTTGACTCATTTATAGTAACATAATCCTCTTGCTGCAGCCAGGTTTCTGTGAGGCAAAATAAATCAATCTGATTGTCAGAAATCAGGTCACTAACTAGCAATGTCTTTGAAGAGAGAGATCTTATGTTCAGTAAGCCACATTGAATCGTTTTATTTTTCTTTTTAGTCTGAGTTTTGTTTATTTTTACGAGATTTTCCTGATTTCCTTCTATTAGATTATTTTTTAATCTATTCAATTTTGGCCGTGGGCGAGACACTGTCTTAATAGGGTATTGGGTGGGTAGCAGTACAGAAGCTACAGAGAGGAGTGTTAAACTACGACCCTGCTTCCTGGTCTGAACCCTGGGTTGTCAGAGTTTTGGAGAACTAATTAATTTCGTCCAGATTCCTAGAAAGAAGACCTGCTCCATCCAAAGTGGGATGGATGTCGTCTCTCCGGATCAGACCAGGTTTTCCCCAAAATGTTCGGCAGTTATCAATGTAACCCACATTGTTTGAATGACAGCATGCTGCTAAACATGTCGTCACTGGTCAGATTGGGGAGGGGACCAGAGAAAATTACGGAGTCCGACATTGTTTTGGCAAACTTACACACCAAAGCAACACTAACTTTGGTGACCTCCGATTGACGTAACCGGGTGTCATTACCACCAGCATGAATTACAATCTTACTGTATTTACGCTTATCCTTAGCCAGCAGTTTCAGGTATGATTTGATGTCACCCGTTCTGGCCCCTGGCAGACATTTGACTATGGTCGCTGGTGTCTCTAGTGCCACGTTTCTGACTATGGAGCTGCCAATTACCAGAGTTGGCTTCTCAGCGGGTGTGTCGCTGAGCGGTGAAAAACTGTTAGAAACGCAGACGGGTTGGTCGTGACCTGTGGGCTGAGATCTAGGACTATGCTTTCTACGTTCCGTCACCCAGCTGGCCTGAGGCCACGGCTGCGTGGGCTCTGCTGGAGGACTGCTACGGGGAGCTACCCTCGGTGGCTCCGCGCTGGCTAAGGGGCCTCGGCTATCTGCTGGTTTTTCAACATTGCGGAGCCGGGCCTCGAATTACGACACCCTCGTCTCCAAAGCTACAAAAATGCTACATTTATTACACGTACCATAATCACTAAAGGAGGCAGAGGAGTAACTGAACATCTGACACAGAGAGTAGGAGATAAGAGAAGACTCGGAGAGAGAAACAGCAGAACGGGTAGCCATGGTGGAGCTAAAGCTAACCTTAAGCTAGCGACCCCTTACCACTACTAGAAAAAACCGTGTAAGACACAGAGAGTCACCAAACGTTAAATACAGCAACAGAAGGTATGTGTTTTAACGTGCTTATGTATTAGAACAAGTAAGAGATATCACAGTAGAGAGAAATCAGATCTAACGAGAGAGCCTTCACACACCAAACAATTCACCAAGTGCAATAGTGAAAACAGGAAGTGACGTTACCCAGAGCTCCAGCAGCTTCACAGTGCAAAACACAATATTTCTCCTGTAATCCAAAGTATAAATTAACAAATATTCTGTATATGTCATTATGACAGTTGTAATGATCAACATGTTGATTTTTTGATTTAATCAAAAAGGCAAAAGACAGCTTTGCTCACCGATTACAGTGAATAATAGAATCTGCTTTGACCAAGCTTATTCTGAATGTCACACCATAACTTAACCTCTCTGTTAAGAAAGCTAATTAACACATTATACATCCTTTGTTCAAAACCTGGGGATAATGACAGATTCATGGGTTTATTTATTTCTTTTTTTGCGACTTGCCTGGCACCTTATGATGACCCTAGATTTCGATTTTTGTAGTAATTAAAGAAGGAAGATGTAGAGTGTTAATTAGTGTACACTGCTGGTGCTGGCAGGGAGATTTTTGCTTCATTAGGAGCCAAATTAATTCTTTCCTCCCTAGTTTCACTCTTTTTGCTAAGAAACATCCCTGCCCTGGTATTTGCTTCATTTTTTAATGGTAAGCCAACTCACAGTAAGAGAGAAGCCACATGAGATATCTTATTTTAATTTTTCTATTAATGGTCCATTGCTTTTTTGTATTACTAATGATAATACACATTTAAAAAGGTGCTTTCCCTTTAAAGTGAGTTTGGCTCAATGACTTGAAGGAATGTCAGAGATTTTAACAACTGTGGTGATGGCTGTGAAGCAAAGTACAACTATACTTGATAATTGTAAACTTTAAAAATACGTTCAATCATCACCATGAGATGTGTTAAACAGCGGATGAACCTGTGAAACTGTGAACATCTGTTTCTGCACTTTACACAAGAAAAAACTGGAGAGAGTTCAGTTCTTTTGACTAAGCACTAATGATGTTTTTTCAGCCTCTTTTTCTTTGAACAGTTAAAAATCCTTCTTGATTCCAGGCTCCTCAGTTGTTAGCTCTTCTCAGCTGAAAGGAAAGGTGTTGAGGTGACTTTTTTTCACCAGGATGTAAAAGTTAACCTATACAGTATTGGCATGTATTTCTTTAAACTGTTGTATTATAGTCTTTCAGTTTTATAAAGTATTATAGTCTTTCTTTTTTAACAAAATATCTGCCATCTCTATAAAATGAAATCAATCATATCCAGATTAGGTGCTCATATAGTATGAACTGAATGATAATCTTTATAATCCGACATGATACATAGTATTCTGGTGCCAATCTGCCAGAAAACGGATGTCAATATTAAAAAAACATATATGATATCCAAAAATCACCATCGACCTGACAAAGATGTAAATGCTCCTACCAAACGGCATTTACATCACCAGCAATAAAAACATTGCTCCATGACTAGTGTGTCATTTAATTGTTAATACTTGACCCACATGAATTAATTGTTAAAACAAAATAATCTCTTGGTTGTTATGGCACCTAGAGGTCACAAAATGGAAGAAACAAAAATTGGTCTTGAGTTATTTGATATTTATTAGCTTTTCTTTTTAAATTATTTATCTGTTTAGGAGCCTGCAGGAATTATTATTGGCCTTGTGATAGAGAAAATACTGTTGATCAACCTTCTTAGCATCTCATTAAAAGCTTACATTCTGTAGGTAAACTATTGACCAGCTGTTGAATCACAAGTTACAAACTATACTCCATCTAAAGTACCTAAGTACAAAAGAATCCACTTTACTGTTCACTATCCCACTGTTATTTAGTGAAGTTGTAAATGAAAGAAAATGTTAGAGAAGTTAGCTTTCATGCTCAGACTGTCTGCTTTGAGAAACTCCGTAGAGAAAGCTATGTAACTATAAACATTTGTTTTTCTACTTACTGGTCATGGCACATCAGCAGGAATATTTATTATTGGAAGGAGGGGGAATGGTTAATAAGTCAACCTGCCATGCTGCAAGGATGAACAATGGATGGATGGATGCTAGAAAAACAGCCACCAAAAGCTGAGTGAAAATTAAATCACATCTTATCTACTCTTACACTTGCCTCTTTTGGATTATACTTTTATTACATGATCTGCAGGTTTTATTTCCATTTTGGGATCAGGTCCCAACACAAAATGGGCACTTGACATTGACCCATGAATATTTCACCCCGATTCACCGTGGGGGCTTTTCACAAACCTGTAACTATTATGAACTATAAGGGATTCGGAATTTGTTTAAAAAGCGTGACATTTTTTTTTTTTTTACAAATAAAAAACAGCAGCATCTTGAGTCTACAGGTGCAAACAGAGCAGAGGCATGGCATGATCCTGCATCTAAAGTCAGATATAGATTGACCAGTTAAATCACTCTGTTTGAGGATCCTGACATGTAGTTCAGCCCTGTAGAGGATTCTCCAATTAGAAGTAAGCAAAGGCCTCCACATTTATTACATATTGATGAGGTAAATGCTGTGAGCTCTATGGATATCTGTATTTCTTCACAAACTTTGGAAATGTAGAGCCTGAAATGTTTGCCCAGTTTTCTCTTTAAAGTACTTCAAATTAGGTCAGATTGGATAGAGAGTCTGTAAACAGCAATTTCTAAGTCTTGACACAGTTACTTAATATAGGTTAGGTATGGACACTGACTGAGCCATTACTATACCACATGTGCTTTGAGTGTAACTAATACATTGTAGCTCTGGCTGTGTTTTTACACACAGCCGTAACTTTACTTGTATTTAGCTCTATCCATCTTTCCATCAACTCTGACCAGTACCAGTACCTGACCAGTAGAAGTTTGATGGCTTAGGGTGGTGTGCAGTGTTATTTTTTAACTGCACAAGCATTTTTCCCATCTGGCAAGTTAAATTTTGGTTTAATTTGTCCAGTGCATCTTGTTCCATGTCTTTGCTGTGTCCCCTGTATGACTAGTGGGAGACATTAAACAGAACTTCTTCTGTTTTACTAACAGTGATAGTCAATAGATTCACCTACCTGAAATATGGATTTTTCCAGCTCATCCAAAGTTGCCATGGGCCTTGTGGCTCTTTCACTGATTAATGCTCTTCTTGTTTATCAGTTTCTGTGGACAGCCATGTCCTGGTAGTTTTGTAGTTGTGCCAAACTTTTTCTGTTTTCCTATGATGGATGGAACAGTGCTCTGTAAGATGTTAAAAGACTAGAGACAAAATTATTCAGAGGTGTATAACCATCAATGAAATGTATCTAGTTTTATTGCATAGTTTACTATTATTGTTTGAGATTCATTGAGTTTGGGGCGTTAGCTGTGGCCTTGATTTACTATCCAAGAGCTGACTAGATTGAGTATTCTTTTTTGTTAGAGCCCAGTTTTTGTTTTTTCTGTTTTCCTATGATGGATGGAACAGTGCTCTGTAAGATGTTAAAAGACTAGAGATTCTGTTTTACCACACAACAATGCTTGGAACATTTCCACAACTTTATCCCTAGCCTATCTGTTCTGTCCCTTGTTGTTAATGAGGCTATTTGTACACTAATGTTCTTTAACAACTGTCTGAGGCCTTACCAGAAATAATATACAGCATATTAGCATCCAATGTAACAATTTCTTAAAATCCAGAAACATTCTGACAATATTAGCAAGAAATGGTAACTCAGATCTAAAAATACATGGTACAGAAGAAGAAAACGTAAATTTTTCACTCTGAGTTGGCATGGAATGGGGAATAAAAAAATGACATCTGATGCACAAGACTATCACTTCACAGAATTCCCCATCTGAACTGGAACATAGTTTTGCTGTTTAATCTGTTTATGATGAAGGATATGAAATGAATACTGGATTTAGGAACATCGCCTAGAGGAACAGTTATCACCAAAGCCGTCGCAAAAATAAGGAGCACCATATTTCATGCTCCAAAATAACGACTGAAGTAAAAGGGTAAAAAATGAGTAAAGAGAAATCTCTGATTAAAGGGACAGTATTTAGAGCCAGATGATATCAAACGCGATACATCATGGGTTTGTATTTTAAAGGAAATTATAACGTCTGCGGAGGACACAGGTTGTTGAGCGCTGCTGATTGGTGTCCCTTGATGAAAGCACATGCTTCTGAAGCAAAATCTTCTCCCTTTTCATCTTGATCTTGACAATCAGCTGACAAGACATATAAGGATGTGCTGCCTGTGTGCATTCTATATGATTTTGTGCATGCCATATTTGATGAGTGCATGTAAGCATACAGTGTGTGCATATTTTAAATATGTATAGATAGTGAAATACACATTTTAAATTAACACCAGAGGCTGGTAATGTTTCGTAGGATTGCATCAGTGTTGCATTGTAACATCAGGCCCTCTCTGTTTTGCCTGTGAAAATAATAGCTTATCTTCTCCTCCTCTTGTCCGCATCTGACAACATCAGCATTTAAGGCCTCTTTAGCATCCAGACAGTGATGAGCTACTTAGCAGCGCAAGCTCACCGGATTAACCGCTGATCTACTCATTCACTTCAAGCAGAGCAAACAGCCGACTTGATGATAGCGAGGGTTTAAAAGTTGGAGGTGAGGCACTTATCACCAGAAGAGCCACTTGATTTCTTATCTTTCACTTTGTAAACTTTTCCTGCGGCAAAGATGATAAAAACTAGGGCACGGTGGCTGTGGGCTGGCTTGGATGGACGCTCGATCGGAAAAGAAAAGAGTGTATGGATCCGGCGCAATAGTATGCAAATTAATTCAGCCCCCTTTTGTCTTTTGGAGGCCCTTAAGGCACATCGTCTGGTTGCCGTATGGGGTTGTGCTTTAAAGGCATTGAGGTGCACTGAGGCGTTTTATTCAGCAAAATAGCAGGGGGAGGATTTTATTTTGATCTATTTTGGGTTAAATGAGACAAAATTATTCAGAGGTGTATAACCATCAATGAAATGTATCTAGTTTTATTGCATAGTTTACTATTATTGTTTGAGATTCATTGAGTTTGGGGCGTTAGCTGTGGCCTTGATTTACTATCCAAGAGCTGACTAGATTGAGTATTCTTTTTTGTTAGAGCCCAGTTTTGTTTTGTAGATGTCTTCTCAAAACCTTACTCTGAATGTAAAACTGCTACTTGTTTTGTTTGGTGGTCAAAGAGAGGACTTTCTAAAGGCATTTACAGTGCCTCAACCCTTGAACTTTTTACATTTTGTCACTTTGTAACCCTAAACTTCAATGTATTTTGGGGGGATTTTTCGTCATAGACAAACACAAAGAAGTGCATAATTAGCAAGTGGAAAGAATAGGATACATGGTTTCCAGAATGCAAAAATATGAAAATTGTGTGCACCTGTATTTAGGGCCCTTGAGTCCACTTTTGGCTGTGTGCTTCAGCTTGTTGTTTTGTTAAAAGGTAAACCTCCACCACCAGCTCAAGCCTGTAATAGTTTTTGTTCAAGTATTGCCTTGTATTTAGCTCCATACTTCTTCCTATTCTACGGTGACCAGCGGGTGCAAATGCACAGCACACAAACACAAAGAACCAATGCAACAGAAAAACACTGGAAAAGAAACATACTACAATCACAGAAAATAGACATAAGCAAAAGGAAAAATGCTGCAAATATGAAAACAACAGCAACTTAAAAAGAGGTGCAGACTCGCTCCACAAAATGGAAGTGCATCAGACCACTAAGGGGAGTCGATCACCAAGTCATATGGAACCTGACCCAGAGACATTAGCTGGATTGCCCAGGAGAAAGTTGGAGGGAAGAAAGAAAAGGTTTTCCTTCGTATCTTTTTTAAAGAAGGGGTCGTAATTTTTTACAATATAATAGGAACAGCAGCATATTTACATGATAATATTAGTGGTCGACTCCCTCTAGTGGTCTGGTGCACTTTTGTGGAGGGAGTTTGCAGTTTTTTTTACTTGTTGTTTTTGCTATTTGCTGTTGTTTTCATATTTGCAGCATTTCTTTTCCTGGAATTTTGTGTGGCATTGGAATTTAGTTAATCTTATCCATGCCACACTTTTCAGATTTATGAAAAAAAATAAAAAGCTTGTGTCCTTTGGCTTTTATTTGGCTTTTTTATTTTAGTTTTATGCTACTCTGTGTTGGTCTATCATTTAAAGTTCCAATGAAATAATTGGAAATTGTGGTAATGAACTTTAAGAGATACTAATACCTTTGCAAAGCACAGTGCAGTATACGGTAAATGAATTTAACTTGTGCAGTGCTTTTCTTATTACACAAACCATTCAGAATGCTTTTTACACTAAAAGACACATTATCTATTACAGTATTGGTGGGCATCTTAGAGTTTAGTGGTGCTACCAAGGACACTTCAACACCAAGCAGAGGGGGAATTTGACTTGAACTTTTTGATTCCTAGACAACTGCTCTTATCCCCAGTCTAAGCCAGCAGCAGAAAAAGTGAAAATGTGTCTTTTTTTTTTAATCTCACATTGTGTTCTTTGTCATAGAGATATATTGAAATCAACGTGTAATACATTATCCTCCAGCTGGTTCCAGTATCCAGCTGCCCCAAGGAACACAGTGTAATTGGGAAAAGATGACACTGTCTACAATAGCCACACTGATTCACTCCATGTCCATGTGATGCTTCCTATTCAGGAAGTCCCATGACCCTTTTACTACATCCTACGGACTCCCCATGGCCACACTTCAACCGTTCACATGCACACACACACACACACACATACACACACACACATTAAACTGTCATCACGAAACAGCCTGGGAAAAAAATAAACACATGGTTTCAAGTTTTTGAGTTTGTCTTTTTTTCATACACCCAAAAAATACATTACTGCTGTTTTCAGAACCTGGGCATTTTCTAAAAGCATAAGTAGGCAAAAGAAAAGAGAGGATAATAACTGTAGAGACATTCACTGCCGAGCCAGAAGTGGAAGGAAAATTTTTCTTGTATTATTGAATCATTTCTTGCCCTTAAGTTGTAACTGTGATGCAGAAAGGGGGGAGAGGAGGAATTAAATGTTATAGAAGCACTTTAGATTACCAAATGTTAATTCAGCAAGCAGAAAGCTTCCAGCTCCCCCAGTGTGTTTTTCCCCCCAAAATTAAGCTCAGTGTTTCATGTACCATGAATATAATTAGCTATTAAGAGTGCAGATTTACCGTGTTTGTCATGAACCCGATGCATCTGAAATATTTAAGGGAGCGCTCCCTGAGAAGGTACTGCTAATTAGCACCAACACTCCATAAACAGCTCTCTCACAGCAAGTTGGCCAGCCTCTGCAGTATTCTTTTTGCTTAGTGGTTCGCTGCATTAATCGAATCACTCCTGCATTGCTCTGTTTGTGGATAAGGAACACTTCCCTCGGTGGAACAAATTAGTTCCATTAGCTGTATGATAAAAGAGAGAATCTCAATCTTCCCAAGTGAGGTCAGACAGCTAAATGTGGCTTCTTGTGAAGCTTTTCAAAGGTCGGAACATTCTGTTGACCACTGAGCATGGGCTGATCTATTTGTGAAAAAGCTGAGGCTTTTTAGTTTGTTTATTTGTCTATTTATTTACTAGCCGTCTATGTTAAAATGTTCCATTGGTTTATATTTAAAGATCTGCAGGAAGTACCCGATACTTCACCCCCACCACGCTGAGGTCTCATAGGACTTTGAGTTCATGGGAACCAGAAGCAACTTTCCAAGTACTTTCTGCATTTCTTCACATCCACCACTCCACTCATTTCTCCTCTAATCATTTTCAGCCTCCAATCCCCCCTCCCTCAGCTACCACTATTTCCTTCAATCTTCAGTCTTTTTTTCCTCATCACCCTCATTCCCAACTGTACTTTTACTACACTGCTCCTTTTCACCCTGTTCCAAGACTCCTTGTGAACATCTTAACTTACACCGCATGAAGAACTGCCGACCTTTCTGCTGCTTCTTTAGACCCGTCCTCCTTTCATTCCCTTGCCTCCATTCTCCTGAGTCAGCTTAATTGCCATCCTCATCTCCATCACCGTGTTCAGGCGCTTTATCTCCCATCTGTATCATGTTTCAGAGCTGTTTGCCTATCATTGCTCTCTACCTGAATCAGCTTCATCACTTCTCAATAAGATGGAAGTGCCTTCCTTTCACACCCACACACACACATCTAATCTGGCACATGTGTGACCCCCTTGATCCCCTGCCAAAACCTCTGACCTTTTCTCTTCCTGTTCTTCTGGGCTGTAATAAAATGAGAGCTCGGTGCAAAGCTAACTGGAGCTTCGATTAGCCTGTAAAAAAAGGAGTTCTGATTCTCACTCCTTCTGTCTTCGTTTGATTCAGTTCTGCTTCTCTCTCACACAAAGTCAAATGAAATAACTAGGGCAATCAAGATGGCTGATTGGTGCAGAGGATATTGGAAATGTGTCTGTGGCTTCACAAATTGCTGACCTAATACAGGGGAGTGGATCCGCTTTTGTTTAGTAGGTCAGTACTGCAGAAAAGTCGATGAGCGCAACTAAATTAGCTATACATTACATTACACTTGACCCTCAAACACTAGCTTTCTTTGCTTTTTGAGTGTGTGATCAGTTTGCATGAGGTTGCATATTCAGATGTTCCGTTTGAAATTATTTACAGCAAGGGTTCTCATACTTCATGTTCAATCAAGGACCAAATAGGATTCATAGATTTATATCAAGTTCCATAACAACAAGTGATGAAAAAATCCTGTTTATTGAACTTACCACCTTGTTAATTATGATGCAAATGAAATTGCAATTTATGACCATAACTGTTTGTTCGGTAGCCTACGCTTCTATAAGTTTTGACTTAATGCAATTATACTAATTTTAGAAATTTTTAAATAAACTTGACCGACTAAATTACTTTTAATACCAGCCCAACTATATTCTATAATATCAAAAGAATTGGAGAAAAGCTGTCAGAGACCCAGAATTGTAATGCAAAGCAACCTATTGTGAAAAATGTCAATGACTGCCTTGAATGAGCCACCTAAACCTAGTGACCTTTGACATTCGTTTATTCAGTAGGTGATGACTTAGATATCACTTTCAGTGTTATCCATCTTATGTCCTTAGGTGTTCGATTAAGTGTAAGTGTATGTAATTATAAGGTCATGGCTGCAGCATCTAAGTCACAGTTGTTTTGTTGCTGTAGCAGATGCATATGTCCAGTATACATTGCTTGTGTGAGCTGCAGCACACGTTGCAGACGTATTCAATGTGTCAAAAAAGCAATGGCACGCAAGTTGATGCAGTGATCAAATTTCTTATGCAACTGTGTTAAATGCATTGGAAAGCAATGCAAGAGTGTTCTTTTCCTATGGAATTATGTCTACTAACGGCATTTATGAGTAGGCTGATACAGAATAGTGTGACGGGGTACAGGGAAGTAATCATTGAAAACTTTAAATTTCCACAGAACTCCATTTCTGTTATGCTTGTTTTATATAGAGGATTTTGCATAGACTTGCTCCACCTACCTTAAGTAAGTTTTTTATACTGATGACTGTGTTTTTGATGAAAGGCTATAAATATTCGGAACAGTTTACAATCTATGCTAAGAGAGTAATCTTGACACTGCATTTTAAGGCTCATCTTAAACATTATCCAAAGCAACACCAAAACTATGAACGCTTTTAAGTTTTGTGCATTTCTTTTATCCTTTGCTTTATGTTCTTTGAATTGTGGTGTTTGGTTGGGTCTGGGGTTTTTGTTCTTAATCTTCATCTGTTGGTATATTGTCTAATTTATTTAACTGTTCTTTAATGTTGTTTTTTTTGTTTTTTTTCTCAGAATCATCAGTATTACATGGTCTGAGATAATACCGTCATTGTGTTCTATGCAGAACTGTTTGCTAAGTTGCTAAGCTGATGTAAGCTTGCTTCTTTGTTTTATTACTAGTTGATAATTCAGCTTGTTGAATGTCTTCTTTGCAGCTCCAGTAAATTACGAGTGGATAAATTGTATAGCAAGGGTTAATGATTTGCATTGAACGTCTGAATTTTTAATGATTAGTGTTATATCTGCATCCTGTGCTGTGTTTTGGTCTCTCCCAGAGAGAGCCTTGGCTGAGCAGGTCACATTACGCAGACTGATGTAGCAGCAGAGAGTTATACAGCATCTCTTTTTCTGTGAAGAATGTAAAGAGTACCCTATCACTTAAAACTGCTGGAGATTCACAGATTTTTCAGATCCAATCAATAATTTACTAAATTCTACAATATTTCACCCTTTTCAATGTCCAAATCCCTGATTTTGTTTCCATTTCTGCATTGGAGAAAATACAGTACATGGGCTTTAAAATTAAATGAGGACTAGCTTCTGATTTAATTGCTGTTTAGAACAGATCCAGATTGAAGTTCAGACCTGGAGATTAACTGATTTAAGATTGTTTCTTGGTTTTTGTTTTCGTTGCAGCACTCCACCCACCTTTTTCAGAGGATGGATTGCTAGCACAGCTGCTTTCCAGTTGTTCTTGTTGGCAAGCACGTCCTTATTCATGTATACTCCCCGACTAACCAGGGAGTCCCAGCCGATAACCATTTCTGTGCTCTTGTTGAGCACCCGAGTCTGTGTGTTATTCTTCATGTTCACGAGCGTGCAAGCACATAAAACACAGCTTCTTACACCACTTCCCTATGCAAGCATGTCTCTGCTATGCATGCTGTAACCCTGGACCTTACCCAAATACAAGGCTCTGTGTGGAAAAGCCAGACAGCTGCACTCGATTACATTAAGTACCACAGGCAGAACAGACACACTCACTGCAGCCACTGGCTCCGGCCATAAAGAACGACTTATTCAATAAGCTCAAAAAAATGCAGCTCTGTGCTTTTTTTGTTTTCCCCCACTTAACAACCCCTCACCCACACACACACACACAAACACACACACAAACACAATAAATCTCAATTCACACATACACTCAAAGACACTTTCTCATCAGAGAGTGCAATTGTTACTTGTTAGACTTCCTGTTCGGGTCAAGAATGCATATAAACATTCTCATGGACATCCCGCTGAAGGAATCTGCCAATTTTTTTTTTCACACACACTTCCAGGAGATTTTAAATGAAATCCACTGGGAGGTGAGAAACAGTGAGCATGAAGGGAGGGAGGGTCTGAAGCTACCATTCATCACAGCTCTCAGGATACGAAGTGCTGATCATGGATGTTTTACCAAGCCTCCCCGGAGGTATACACTGGGTTCGCAGGATACATTTTTGTTAATCATGATGTAGTATGTTTGAAATGCTGAAGGGAGATGTTAAATCCTGATTAAATTTAACAAGGCATTGAAAAAGTCTGAGGTGCTCTCTTGTCAAAGTGACTTTGTCCTGACTAGAACACATGTAGGGATGCCAGTAGTTACACAGATTTGGCATGCAGGGGTTGCACTGTTTATTTTCTTACCTGATGCAAATTTAAGTGCTGCAGTATGCATTTGGTCGTCTCCATTTCTTGGATAGACAACCATAACATGGCTCAGACTTGCTGAAAATTTAAACTGCAAGAGTCTGGACTGTGGTTATCCATCTTGAGACATGTTTTATTTTTATAGCCATTTCTGCTTTCAAGAGCTGATTGAGGGCTACAGACCTCTCTCTGTGCATTATCTTGTATTTCGTTATTAACTTTTACATTATCTCACCTCTACATGTTTTTTACCCCACTTATCTTGCACCAAAGTAGTTTTACAGTTATATGAACTCGAGAGTGTCTGCTGATTGTTGCAAAACATATGTGAGGACACACTGTTACTCATTCATCATATTAGAGTAGATCATGTTCTTTTCAATTATAAATAGTTCACAAATCATAATCTGTCTGGGTTTGACCTAGCTATATATATATATCACAGCTGTTCTGTTTGTCTATTTCGAAGGTGGTCCTATTGCCAAAAAAAAAACTTTAAAAATGCTTTGTTATGTATGGTTTCACAAACACATTGCAATGCTTGAAAATGCCTTTTAATTTAGAGCTGATATCCAGCTCTGAAGCAAATGTCCGCTTTAGTAACATTCGTGGCAAACAGTTAGCTGGTTGCAATATTGTTACAGTGCTTACAAATCAATCATATTTTGTCCTAAGAGTCCCAAACATTGATAGAACAGGACATTGAGTTTAAAGCATACAACCATGTGAAGGGCTCATTATAATAGCCTACTTTTTTTCAATAGCTAGTCAAACTGTCAATAACTGGAAAGTGCTTTATAAGAAAATGCTTTGAAATTTTGATTTTTTTGTTTCATCTGTCCTGTCATACAAAAACATTGAAAGTGAAGCTTATTTGATAAATCATAACCCCCACATAACCACATTCAGATATCAACAGAAATATTTGTGCGGATGTCTTTTCACCTTTCATGTTTCTGCTACATTTTGATATTGTTTACAGGAATGTAAAATTTTCTCTTCAATGTGTTGTCAACACATTTTATTTGGGTGGAAATAATCTTTATGCTAGCTTCTCTAACTTGATCTTATAATTAATGCTAGTTTTCCACCAAGTTTAAACATACATTGCTGTCTCTTTTTTCTTATAAAATGTCCTCACATGCTTGTGATTGGCAATCAGGCTTACAGCTCTTCATGCATGCAGAATCTTGTAAATGAAGAGAATGTTTAACGAGCTGCAACATCCAACCAGCAGTATCTGGGCTTGAAGAGAATGTCCCGTGTAGGTACACTTGGCCACAGAGTACAACTTTCTGCAGTCAACAAAGCAACACTGGAGCTGACAGCTGACCGTCTCCTTGTGTTGGAGCTTTTCAGGCAGATGCTCTATTGGAGACAAACAACCCTGAGGCATGAAACTCACTTTGATAACATTCCCAAAAATGGCTTTATTGTTATTTTCCTTTGTCTTTACGTGTCTAGGCCTATTACATTTTCAAAACTAATTTTATTGGGCATTTCCTCTCATTTTCACTGCCTATAACTTTTGTTTTGTGTTGTTATTTTATTATTAAAGCCATTTTCATTAGACATTCGCAGTTTTGCCTCTTAGAAATATATTGTGACCAGTACTGTCAAGTTCCCATGCTTTCTATATCTTATGTACATGTTTTGAACCTTGTCAGAAATACAACAGTAAGCTTACATTCCAATTACGCACACAGACCTGAATGAAAACTTTACTTTTTACATCCTTTTTTTTCAACCACTAGATGCAGAAAGCCAGCAGCAGATGATGATTCATTTCCCAGTTCTATTAGCTGCATTTGTAGTGTGCTGCTTCCAGTTCAACATAGTGAATAGCAAATTCACCAACCACTGATTTACTACAAGCAGCAATAACAATTCACACAAGCTCAGTGTGTTGAGGATTGTTATGGGTCTTTTAGTAAATCAGACTAAATGAACAGCAACTGTTTCTTTTTTCAGACTTTAAACAATATCTTCAGATTTAGTTCAGCGGGTAGAAATGCAGCATGTTTTGTAGAAAAAGCAAGGATTTTGACCCCCCAGGCTTGGGGTATAAAACACATTCCATGTCACTTGTATTCATCCATGTAAATCATGTGCATTATAAACATTTGCTCAAGAAGCTTGTATTGCGATTTCCAGTTTCCCTAAAGTGGACCATACCCACTTTTAACACACTGTTACTTCAGCATCTCACTTCCTCTCGATTTTATGCAGTGAGACAATCCAAACTAAGTTTTGTTTGAACGTATTTACATTTAGCTTTTGTCTTCATATTTTGTGAATTACACTACCAGTCAAATGGTTTTACTGTATGTTCATGTCTATTTACATTGTATGTAGATTCTCACTGAAGGCATCAAAACTGTGAATGAACACATATGCAATTATGTAGCAAACAAAGAATTGAAAAAGAACTTTAAATATGTTTTATATTTTAGATTCTTTAAAGTAGCTGCCCTTTGCTGTGATAACTGGAATATTAACCTTTGGCAGTCTCTCAGTGAACCTCTGGGAAGTTCAATTCAATTCAATTCAATTCAATTCAGTTTATTTATATAGCGCCAATTCACAACACATGTCGTCTCAAGGCACTTCACAAAAGTCAGGTACATACATTCCAGTTAATCTTAATCATTGAACAGTGCAGCCAGATTCTGTTATTTATTCAAATTGGATAAAAAGTTTTTCTATCTAAGGAAAGGAAACCCAGCAGATTGCATCCAGTCAGTGACTTGCAGCATTCACTCCTCCCGGATGAACATGTAGAGAAAGTGGACAGTCACTGGCGTTGACTTTGCAGCAATCCCTCATACTGAGCATGCATGTAGCGACAGTGGAGAGGAAAAACTCCCTTTTAACAGGAAGAAACCTCCAGCAGAACCAGGCTCAGTGTGAGCGGCCATCTGCCACGACCGACTGGGGTTAGAGAGAACAGAGCAGAGACACAAAGAGAACAAAGAAGCACTGATCCAGGAGTACTTTCTATGGGAAGGAAAAGGTAAATGTTAATGGATGTAGCTCCTTTAGTCGTTTCACCTAGAAAGAAGGAACAGATAAACTCTGAGCCAGTTTTCAAGTTTAGAGTCTGAAGAGAGCACAGCGAGTTAGTCACAGTAAAAGCTCAGTCAGTAGCTATGTCTAGGAGAGAGAAAGGGTTAAACACTGAAAGACAGGGCCATGTGGCTCATCGGTAGAGCGTGAGCATTAAGTTGTTGCCAGCAGAAGCTTGGAGGATTCCCCTCTCCAGAAAGGTGTCACAGGTAGACACAGAGTCAGGCCAGGTGTAGCTTCTAGGAAGAGAAAAGAGAGAGAACAAAGTTAAAAGCTGAGATAACAGCAAATAATACAAAGTTCTTTCAAGACTCTTTGGAAAACCATTTGAGGAGACCCCATGAAGTTCAAAGAGAGAATGCTAAGAGAGCCAGGCAGTAATGAAAGCAAATGGTGGCTATTTGGAAGAATCTAAACACTTTTTGTTTATCATATATTTTCATGTGTGTTCATTCACAGTTGTGTTGCCTTTGCTGAGAACCTACAATGTAAATAGTCATAAAAATAAAGAGACCCATTAAGTGAGAAAGTGTAACTAAAACTTTTGACTGGTGGTGTACATTCTGTACAGTGTGTGAAGATGCATGCTCATCGTTTTAAATCTCCCTTCTGTCAGTTTTATTTAATAATATTACTAAGCGAATCATGTTGTCCTTACCAGTTAAAGTTGGCATATGACTTGTAGGTTCTGATTTTGCTGCAATATAAGAGTCTTTTCACTCATTTAATATATTAATTTTAAGCTTAAGTCACATGCTACGTTCACTGTTGTGTTTTTTACCTGAAATAATTGCTAATCAATTTTAGGGCGGCCTTTTTACGAGTTTACCAGTTTGTTGAAAATTTGTCTGATATTAGTGTATACTTCCGTTAGCTACTTGTTTTACATTCAAATAGGTTACAGCTCTGTTGCACATTCACAGTGGCATGATGTGTGCCATGTAGACTCAATCTAAAAGATAACATTAAATGCTTGCATTGCTAAACTTCACATTCAAATAATTAAAACCATGATGGACATAATAAAAAAAATGTCATTGCTTCTTATCTCTCCACACTATAAGTTATTTTAGTTTCCCTGAACAGTATTTTTGAGCATTTATTACCACATGATCCTTTGAGAGTCATATCACTGAGCTCAAGTTTACCATCTATGTGTTCATTATGTTTAAACAAATTCTGGATGTCCCAGGGGTATGGAGAATGAAAAATGGGAATCATTATCAATATGGAAGAAAATAAATAGGTACTGGTTACAGATTCTGGTTTCACAGTTGAACTAGAGACAAGTATATTTATATATATATTTCAAATTTAGGCTAGGTCAGGGGGTTAATGTGTCATGTATTGAACTATACTTGAAATACTCCTCAGCACAATAATCAGCAAGTGCTTCCACCCTATTTTCAATCACTTAAGTGTCAGTGAGTCCTCAAACCTGCCCGTACAGCTGTATGACAAATTGACATGTGAGTTAGCACTTACTCAAATCTCCATTAGATATTCATGCTCTTTCCAAAAGTTTCACTTTTCCAATTTCCAGGAGGACCTCTCAGTGAATTCCTTAATGCAAGGGGAAATGGAAATACGCTCTGACTGCTCAAGATAAGACTTTTAATTTGCTACTGTAAATTGAAGCTATTTGTCTTCAAACCCCAAGTTCTGTTTCAGCTCAGCCATATCGCAGACAGAAATATATCATTCAAATTAATCCAAAATTGGAAGCATGCTGTGTCGTTCTTCTACAGATTTTTGCCACTTGGCAAGGCATAAAAGTGAATGTGGCAAAGGCCACTGTAATTGCACTGTAAAGTCACAGAGCAGGGTTAAAGAAGGGATATGAAAGAGTTTCGTGCCATTCCATATTTTGATGTAAAAATGTTTTTTTTTTGTTGTTTTGATTTTTCTCATCCATCTAAACCCATTAAGAAACCAATTTTCAGCTTCCTTTCTGTTTTCTTTCATCAGTTACCTTTCTCACCTCTTTCAATTTCTCTAATTTTAGCATCTCTCTTCCAACCTTCCAGCTCCCAGTATCCCTCCTACACATTTCCACAATTGCAGCGCAACCCACAATTGCTGGTCACAGTCATCCAAACCAAAGTTGATTCCCAAAACATGTTTTGTCCACAGTCTTAGGCTTAGCCCTTATTGCACAGTGACCATACATGGAATACTGTAACCAAAGGTTGTTTCTATTTTTAACACTCATTGAGTTTGACTATCAGGAATTCCTCTCTCTATATGGGAAAGCACCTCAGATAAAATCTAATTGTCCTAACATGGAGCCACACACACACATGAATTGTTGCTTGTATTGAACAAAAACTGGCAGTCTCCAGTGTCCGGGCATCTTAATGGTCTACATATGTGTCCTTGCTCCCACACAGCAGTTTCCAAATGCTAGATTTACAAATCAAAATCTCTGAGCTCCCCAAGAGGAATAAAAAAACAAATACAACTTTTCTACTCTCAGTTTTTTTTAAATCCATTTTCCTCAAAAAGAAAACAGTGCCTCCTCCTGTAATAGACAAGGAAGAGTTCTCAAACTCAGAGAAATTTACGCCGGCTCCAGTGCTGTTTCATCGACAGGAGGTGCTTCAGTGTAACATAGCCGTATGAATGTCCCATTGATCAGGGGTGTTGCTGCTCATTTCTCAGTTGGACAAGACAGAGTGAAGGCAGGCGCTGGGTATGAATAGCCAAATAAATGTCAAGTTGAGGGAGTGCTAATCGTTTTCAAGTGTGCATTTTTGTAGCCAAATAAATGTCACTGTTAAGGATGTTAATTGATTTCTGTGTAGTGTTATTATCCATTGGTATTTAAAGTCAAAGAGTGCTGGGAAGTGTTTTTTTTTTTTTTGTAGTTTGCTTTTTCTTACCTTGTAACAATCTTATAACTGATGTGTCCCATTAGATATGCAAGCATCCTACGTTCATACTCTACTGAAAATTCAATGGAGGCCAACATATAAACCTGAAGCTAACAGTGCTAACCATTTGATACTAAATCAACTCAACACATTTGAGACAGTCTTATGCTGTAGTTGGTGTCTCTGTCAGTGGCCCTGTCACAGAAGTTAACACCGGTTGCTTGTGGGCTTCGTTACAAAAGACCTGAAATGACAATGTAGACATAAATTTATATATCCCAACCAATTTTCTTAAGGGTTATTTTGGCAAACTTTAGCTATTCACAAGTAAATGTTTACCAAAGAGGAAAGATAAGCAAATATAATTAGGACCTGGATCTATCATAATTAATAACTGATCATTGTTTTTCAGTGATTCAGCATCCGCTCATATTAATACAGGTCGTGCAATAAGTTGTTCCTGGTCATTGTGAAATATTTGTTGACTTTTCTTAATGCAAATAACAAAGTGCATTGCAAAATGTATATGAACATGTGCCTTATGAAGCAACACAACTGAAGTCTGGCTGTGAGTTACTGGAGCTCCCAAAAGGGCTGAAGTCCTTGGAGAGCTGCCATCTAAACAGCAGAAACTGACCTCCTCCAGAAGGTCACACTCAGATGGACATAAGTTCTGCTTTGACAAAGTGGCAATGCAGAAGGACCTTTAAAAAATAAATAAAATTACAGGCTTTCCAGCAGAAAAGATTGCACCAGATTTTGCGTTTGCCACTTATCAGGACACTGTAGATGCCATGTAAATAGAGGTGGCAGTGCATTCTTTATAGATTCATTTTTAATAGAAAGAAAAATATAAAACTTGCCTGAGCAGGAGACTTCTAGCAAAACAGGTTTTAAAACCATTTGTTTGCAAACTGTATGAACTAGGATAGCCTCTTTGCTTTCAGAGGTAAGAGAAAAGTAGCTTTAGCTTGATAAAAATCTCAAAAAAGTTCTTTCATAAAAACACTAACAAGTAGATCAATGGTTTCACATATTAAAACTGTTTTGAAGAACATGTGATCAATATATAGTGTATCAGTCCAGATTTGACATATCTTTAAATTCTGTTTTTTGTGTTGTTTGTCTACCAAAAGTGATCTTGAAGCGTTTTTATGTTTTTATAAATATAGTAAAGTTTTCATAAACCTCAAACTGTGGTTTGAAAAATCTCTGATCAGTGCAAAATAACCCAGTTTAACTGTGACCAGAATTTTGTATTTTAAACTAGGTCGAAAGTAGTCCAGATTTCTTGAAAAGATTGAAATAATCCTTTCATTATGTACCACATTAGGAATCTAAAAATCAGATAACAACATCAGTGCCTTTACCCTGCGGTGTGCAAGGCTATAGTTTCTTGCAATGCTTACACTATAAAACATCTAGGGCATCCACTTCAAACAGACAGAACATGCAAGTAAGTAATCTAAAACTTCTTCTGTACAAAAAACATAACTCTTTTTTGATGTGCTCTTGCCGTCCTCTGCTTTAATAGTGCACTATTTATTCCATATCAAAAACCAACACTAGATAAATGAGAGGCTTTATTATGTCATAAGTGACCAATTCAAAGAATTCCTTCAGGTAAACTGAGGTTTCAGTTAGATACAAGCTTATTTTAGCAAAGGAAATCTCCACTCCTTGAACTGCCACCTTAACGTGGTGGAGGGGATTGAGTGCCCGAATGATCCTACAGACTATGTTGTCTGGGGCTTAAATGCCCCTGGTAGGGTCTCCCATGGCAAACAAGGTCTAGGTGACGGGTCAGACAAAGAGCTGTTCAAGACACTCTCGTGAGGACTATACGATCAAGGCACGTGACGTCGCCCGGCCGGGCCAAGCCCGAAGGAGAGACGCGAGGCCATCCCCCAGTGGGCCCACCACCTGCAGGGGGAACCGTGAGGGACTGGTGCAAAGAGGATTGGGCGGCAGACGAAGGTGGAGACCTCGGCGGCCCGATCCCCGGATGCTTAGGCTGGCTCTAGGGACGTGAAATGTCACCTCACTGGGGGGGAAGGAGCCTGAGCCTTGTGTGGGAGGTTGAGAGATATCAACTAGAAATAGTCGGGCTCACCTCCACGCACAGCGTGGGCTCTGGAAAGCATCTCCTTGAGAGGAGCTGGACTCTCTTCTGCTCTGGAGTGGCCCACAGGGAGAGGCGGCGGGCTGGGGTGGGTTTGCTTGTTGCCCCCCAGCTCAGCTGTCTCGTGTTGCGGTTTATCCCAGTGGATGAGAGGGTTGCATCCTTGCGCCTTCGGGCTGGGGACAGGTCTCTGACTGTCGTTTTGGCCTATGGGCTGGGTGGTAGTGCGGAGTACCCGGCCTTCTTGGCGTCCTTGTCGGGGTTGCTGGATAGTGCCCCTCCCGGCGACTCCATTATTCTGCTGGGGAACTTCAACTCCCACGTGGGTAACGACATTGACACCTGGAGAGGCGTGATCGGGAGTAATGGCCTCCCCAATCTGAATCCGAGTGGTGTTTCGTTATTGGATTCTGTGCTAGTCACGGATTGTCCATAATGAACACCATGTTCAAGCATAAGGGTGTCCATAAGGGTGTCCATCAGTGCACTTGGCACCAGGACACCCTAGGCAGGAGGTCAATGATCGACTTTGTTGTCGTATTGTCAGACCTTCGGCCGCATGTTTTGGACACTCGGGTGAAGAGAGGGGCTGAACTGTCCACTGATCACCACCTGGTGGTGAGTTGAATCCGCTGGAAGAGGAGAAAGCTGGACAGAGTTGGCAGGCCCAAGCGCATACTGAGGGTTTGCTGGGAACGTCTGGCAGAGCCCAGGGACGTATTTGACTTCCACCTCCTGGAGAGCTTTGACCAGATTCCGGGGGATGTTGGAGACATAGAGTCCGAGTGGACAATGTTCTCTGCATCTATTGTCGATGCTGCTGCCCGTAGCTGCAGCCGCAAGGTCTGCGATGCCTGTCGCGGTGGCAATCCCCGAACCCGGTGGTGGACATCGGCAGTAAGGGATGCTGTCAAGCTGAAGAAGGAGTCCTATCGGCTGTGGTTGGCTTGTGGGACTCCTGAGACAGCTAACGGGTTACCGTGAGGCCAAGCGTGCCACAGCCCGGGCTGTGGCAGAGGCAAAAACCTGGGTCTGGGTGGAGCTCGGTGAGGCCATGGAGAAGGACTACCGGTTGGCCTCAAAGCGATTCTGGCAAACCGTCCGGTGCCTCAGGAAGGGGAAGCAGTGCTTCGCCAACACTGTTTATAGTGGGGGTGGGGAGCTGCTGACCTCGACGGGGGACATTATCGGGCAGTGGAAGGAGTACTTCGAGGATCTCCTCAATCCAGCCATCTTGGATTCCCTGGTGGAAAAAGCGGCTGGGGACTTGGGGCTAAACTCTTTCATCACCCAGGCTGAAGTCACCGAGGTGGTTAAAAAGCTCCGCAGTGGCAGGGTTTCAGGGGTGGATGAGATCCGCCCTGAGTACCTCAAGTCTCTGGATGTTGTAGGGCTGTCATGGTTGACATGCATCTTCAACATTGCATGGCGGTCAGGGACAGTGCCTCTGGACTGGCAGACTGTGGTGGTTGTTCCCCTTCATAAGAAGAGTGACCGGAGGGTGTGTTCCAACTACAGGCGCATCACACTGCTCAGCCTCCCTGGTAAGGCCTACGTCAGGGTATTGGAGAGGAGAGTCTGTCCGATAGTCGAACCTCGGCTTCAGGGGAGCAGTGTGGTTTTCGTCCCACCCGTGGAACACTGAACCAGCTCTACACCCTCTGCAGGGTACTTGAGGGTTAATGGGAGTTTGCCCCACCGGTCCACATGTGTTTTGTGGACCTGGAAAAGGCATTCATCTGTGTCTCTTGTAGTGCCCTGTGGGGGTGCTCCAGGAGTATGGAGTCAGGGGCCCTTTATTAAGGGCAATCTGGTCCCTGTACAAGCGCAGCAGGAGTTTGGACCTGTTCCCGGTGCATGTTGGACTCCAGCGGGGGTGCCCTTTGTCACCGGTCCTGTTCATAACTTTTATGGACAGGATTTTGTAGGCGCAGCCTATTATTTTTTAGATACTTAGAGAACGCCAAGACACAACAGGATTTGATTTAGGAACTGTTTACTCGAGCCCAGGTTAAACATCAACAGCAAAGGTCAAACAAGGTATTCTAGATTTAGTTGCCTTAAATACTAACCTTACACACATGGAAGAACATATTTGTATACCAATGTGCACTAACTAATACCATTAGAGTCATTGACTATCACCTAAGGTTGCAAGAACATATGACTTAAATGTGTTTAAGGGCAGTATTGCTTCTTAAGTTCCACTAAGCTTATGCCTTGAAGAAAGCAAATAGGTCAACTGATAAAGACGAAAATAGACAGGATGACTATTCAAAGGTACAGGAAATCCAGATGTTTTCAATTCAATTCAATTCAATTCAGTTTTATTTATATAGCGACAATTCACAACACATGTCGTCTCAAGGCACTTCACAAAAGTCAGGTACATACATTCCAATTAGTCCTAACCATTGAACAGTGCAGTCAGAGTTAGTTATTTATTCAAATTCGATAAAAAGTATTTCTGTCTAAGGAAACCCAGCAGATTGCACCCAGTCAGAGACTTTCAGCATTCCCTCCTCCCAGATGAACATGTAGAGAAAGTGGACAGTCACTGGCGTTGACTTTGCAGCAATCCCTCATACTGAGGATGCATGTAGCGACAGTGGAGAGGAAAAACTCCCTTTTAACAGGAAGAAACCTCCAGCAGAGCCAGGCTCAGTGTGAGCGGCCATCTGCCACGACCGACTGGGGGTTAGAGAGAACAGAAGGAAAAGTAAATGTTAATGGATGTAGCTCCTTTAGTTGTTTCACCTAGAAAGAAAGAACATATAAACTCTGAGCCAGTTTTCAAGGTTAGAGTCTGAAAGAGAGCACATATAATTAGTTACAGTAAAAGCTCAGTCAATCGCCATGTCTAGGAGAGAGAAAGAGTTAAAAAATAAAAGACAGGACCATGTGGATCATCGGTAGAGGGTGAGCATTAAGTTGTTGCCAGCAGAAGCTTGAAAGGTGCCCCTCGCTAGAAAGGTGTCACAGGTAGACACAGAGCGAGGCCAGGTGTAGCTTCTAGGAAGAGAAAAGAGAGAGAACAAAGTTAAAAGCTGAAATAACAGCAAATTATGCAAAATTGGAGAGTAGTGTGAGAATGTAGCGGTGAAAGTGGTCATTGTGTCCTCAAGCAGCCTAAGCCTATAGCAGCATAACTGCACAGAAAGTTTCAGTTCAGATTATTTAGTTAAACGGCGCTTATTTACAACAATGTCGTCTCAAGGCATCCCACAAAGGGTCCCACTGATGGTCATTGTTATACTAAAAACCACAACGATTGGGATACCTCTCTCTGTCAGACTGATTATAACCATTGGGACAGAGAAGGGGTCATACAGGTAGCAGAAATGGAGGTGTGTTTGCACCTCAACCATAACTGAGCCAGTTTAGGCTAAACCTGACTCCCCCTTACTCCATCCAACAGGGAGGGAGGAAGGCTCCCTCCCTGATAAACTAAGCCACTCTAACTATAAGCTTTATCAAAAAGGAAAGTTTTAAGCCTAGAAACAATGTCGTTTCAACGGGAAGAAACTAAATTATTGCCCTCCACTATGTTTTTCAGTAATAATGAGGAGATTAAAAGTGGAACAGATTCTTTAAAGGTTGTTACAGCATCGTCTTATAATGATCTACTATAATTAAATTTTCTTTCAGGTGTGGAGTACTCGGTTAAATTAAACTCAAAGGTTATTAAGAAATGGTCAAACATGAGAAAATATTGTTATGTCTTTACACTCAATGCCATATGTCAGCACAAGGTCCAGAGAATGAAGACAAAGGTGGGTAGGTTTGTTAATGTTTTGAGCAAAGCCAATTGAGTCTAAGATAGCATTAAAGGCTATATTTAGGCCATCGCTTTTAGTGTCAACATGAATATTAAAATCCCCCACCATAATAACTTTATCTGTATTTAACACTAAATCAGATAAAAGGTCTGAAAACTGATCTAAAAATTGAGAGTAAGGGCCTGGTGGACGGTACAAAACAACAAACAGAAGTGGTTTTAGTGCTTTGCAATTTGTATGAGGAAAACTAAGGATTAAATATTCAAAAGAGTTGTAGCTATTGATTGGTCTAGGACTAATCAATAAATCGGACTGAAAGATGGTTGCTACTCCTCCTCGCCCAGTATTTCGAGGAATGTGAAAATTTAAATAATTAGTAGGAGTTGACTCATTTATAGTAACATAATCCTCTTGCTGCAGCCAGGTTTCTGTTATAAAATTGATAAATAATTCAATCTGATTGTCAGAAATCAGGTCACTAACTAGCAATGTCTTTGAAGAGAGAGATCTTATGTTCAGTAGGCCACATTGAGTCGTTTTATTTTTCTTTTTAGTCTGAGTTGTGTTTATTTTTACGAGATTTTCCTGATTTCCTCCTTTTAGATAATTTTTAATTTAATTTTGGCCGTGGGCGAGACACTTTCTTAATAGGGTAATGGGTGGGTAAGCAGTACAAAAGCTGCAGAGAGGAGTTTTAAACTACGACCCTGCTTCCTGGTCTGAACCCTGGGTTGTCAGAGTTTTGGAGAACTAATAAATTCGGCCAGATTCCTAGAAAGAAGAGCTGCTCCATCCAAAGTGGGATGGATGCCGTCTCTCCGGATCAGACCAGGTTTTCCCCAAAATGTTCGGCAGTTATCAATGTAACCCACATTGTTTTCTGGACACCACCTAGACAGCCAGCGGTTGAATGACAGCATGCGGCTAAACATGTCATCACTGGTTAAATCGGGGAGGGAACCAGAGAAAATTACGGAGTCCGACATTGTTTTGGCAAACTTACACACCGAAGCAACACTAACTTTGGTGACCTCCGATTGACGTAACCAGGTGTCATTACCGCCAGCGTGAATAACAATCTTACTGTATTTACGCTTATCCTTAGCCAGCAGTTTCAGGTATGATTTGATGTCGCCCGTTCTGGCCCCTGGCAGACATTTGACTATGGTCGTTGGTGTCTCTAGTGGCATGTTTCTGACTAAGGAGCTGCCAATTACCAGAGTTGGCTTCTCAGAAGGTGTGCCGCTGAGCGTGGAAAATCTGTTAGAAACGCAGACGGGTTGGTGGTGACCTGTTTGCTGGGATCTAGGACTATGCTTTCTACGTACCGTCACCCAGCCGGCCTGAGGCCCCGGCTGCGCGGGCTCTGCTGGAGGACTGCTAAGGGGAGCTACTCTCGGTGGCTCCGCGCTACCTAAGGGGCCTCGGCTATCTGCTGGTTTTTCAACAACGCGGAGCCGGGCCTCCAATTCCGACACCCTCGCCTCCAAAGCTACAAAAATGCTACATTAATTACACGTACCATTATCACTAAAGGAGGCAGAGGAGTAACTGAACATCTGACACAGAGAGCAGGAGAGAGAAGACTCGGAGAGAGAAACAGCAGAATGGGTAGCCATGGTGGAGCTAACGCTAAGCTAGCGACCCCTTACCACTACTAGAAAAACCGGGTAAGACATGGAGAGTCCCCAAACGTTAAATACAGCAACAGAAAGTATGTGTTTTAACGTGCTTATGTATTAGAACAAGTAAGAGATATCACAGTAGAGAGAAATCAGATCAAACGAGAGAGCCTTCACACACCAAACAATTCACCAAGTGCAATAGCGAAAACAGGAAGTGACGTTACCCAGAGCTCCAACATCCTTAGACGATTTCAAGCGTTTCCACCTGATTCTTTCAGACTAACAGTTATCTAATAATGTTACATTTCTGGTCTTGCTAAATAGACACCTCTCCATCGCATCTTCTTCCTCTTTATCTTTCAGCTTTTCCCTTTCAAGGGGTCACCACAGCGAGTCATCTGTCTCCATCTAACCCTTTCTTCTGCATCTTCTTGTCTCACACCCACTACCATTCATACATTTCCTCCTTGGTCCTTCACTAGGCATCCTGCCTGGCAGGTCCACTCTCAGCATCCTTCTACCGCTGTACTCACTATATGTCCAATACATCTTAATCTTGCCTCACTGGCTTTATCTCCAACAAATCATCTCTACTACATCCAGCTCTGCCTCCTGCCTCTTCCTCAGTGCCACTGTGTCTAAACCATCGTTGGTTTCACCACCGTCTTGAACACCTTTCCTTTCATTCTCGCTGATACTTTTTTATCACACAACACACCTGACACTTTTCTCCACCATTTTCATCCTGCTTGGACACATTTCTTCACCTCTTTTCAACACTCACTGTTGCTCTGGCCTGTTGACCCCAAGTCCTTAAAATCATCCACCATCTTTATCTCTGTTCCCTGCAACCTCAAGGCTGGGGTGCCTTTCATTCACACACATGTATTCTATCTTGCTTTGGCTAACCTTCATTCCTCTTCTTTCCACGGCAAACCTCCATTTCTCTAGATTTTCCTCCACCTGTCTTCTACTCTCACCAGATTTCACAATGTCATTTGCAAAATCATAGTCCATGGGGATTTCTGTTTACCTCATCTGTCAATCTGTCCATTACCACAGCAAACAAAAAGAGCCTCAGTGGCAATCCTTGTCCAGTGTCTCCCGCACCCTCCCATATCTGCCCTGCTTCAGCTCTGTGTCTTGTCGTTCTTTTTGGAGCCTCTTTTTGGATATCTTCCAAAATTCTGAGTAATGGATTTGGTCAGCTGGTCTCTCAATGCAATTGATCAAATTTTCTCGACGAGAAGACAGGGTGAAGGGGAACCCTCTTGTCCAGACAGGACATTTTTCTCCGAAAACACAATGGACTCCTGGCAGAAGTGGAGGATTGTGTATTTGTCGATAATGTCAGTCGAGGATGTCGAAGATGTGTACACAATTGAATGTTTGATAACAGGATTTCTGCTTTTTGGAGTTGGCGGTTACCTGGCATATTCGAAAAACGTCGGCAGCTGTTCTGGCCATTGTAAGGCTGATGGGATCTGCAGAGCGATCAACACTCAGACTGAGATGTTACGTGAGCTGAATCGCAGACTGGATGTGATCCTTACACAGGATCGCGAGCAAGTTGTGTTTCCTGGACTCAGGGGTGAAATGGGATAAATCTTGGAGAAAGTTGTTTGCTCGGATCTGGCGAAAAGGACCTGGAATTTGTCTGCTGGATTCACCATTGAGAAGCACCAGCGAGACTCTCTAGGCTGACGGAAAATTAAGAGTCAGCCTAACCCAAATCGTTGTTTTTCTGAATCTGGCTCCCCTGCATGGCCTTGGATGGCTGGCTATCTTCAACTTCTCCTGGAAGTTATTTAAACATGTCGTTCTGCTCCCTCTGCCCCCTCCCTTCCCTGAGGACATCTTTGGACCTGCTCAGAACTGTGTGGCCGGTTGATGAACATGCCATCGTATCATCAAGGACAATGGCCTTTGTGACAGTGCTTCACGGACTTACTTTGCACACACTCGCATGCACACACACCCATGCTCAAGATAAACATATGCACCCCTTCACACCGCATTCACCGGATCCCCCTGCATAATGTTGTTTCGTATACATGTTGCTTCTCTGTGCTGAGGTTTTTTTTTTGCAATCTCAGACTGTATCCTGCTAAGGATAAAAAAGGGTTTAAAATAATATTTTTTCCCCCTTTTTTACCCAACGTGGTTTTTTTCTCTACCTAAAAAGGTGATTTTAAATTTTTTATAGATTTCAGATTTTTCAGAAAGGGTTACCAGTGAAAACCAAAAATTTTGTTATTTTAAAAAATTGGGGCTAAAGCGTTTTTACACCAATACCAAGAATTTATTTTTTTTTAAAAAGGATTGTTTACAACTATATAAACAGTGAAGCCAAAATTTTTATATTTAAAAATTTTTTTACTAAAACTGTTTTTTAAACCGTGACCCCGCTTTTGAATGAGGAACCATAACTGCAGCCGAATACCCGCGACCCCAAATTAATTTTTAAAAATTTTTATTCTAGCACCGGATTAATTCCTTACTACAGAGGACTTAATGAGCTAATTGCCTCTATTAGAAAGATTGGATTAGAACCAGCTCTTACCAGTAAACTCCCAAGGATTATTAGTGTCATTTGACTTGTTTTTCTGTTTGATTTTCTGTAGCATTGTAATGTTTTTCCTCATGTACAGCCCTTGAGTGCCTTGTTGCTGAAAAGCGCTATATAAATAAACTTGACTTGACTTAACTTGACTACCTTCTACTACTCCTCTATCACACCTACAGCACACCTCACCACTGTCTTTCAGTTCTCATACATGTCCTGCATCACTCTAACATACTTCTCTGCTACTCCAGACTTCCTCATACAATGCCACAACTCCTCGATTGACACCTGCCATATGCTTTCTCTATAGCTTCAAAAACACAATGCAGCACCCTCTGTCCTCTCCATCATATGTTCATTCAATGTAAAACGTCTTCACTTTTTAGCATCATGTAACAGTGTTTACTGTAAATTTAAACTCTCAGTTCAGGTTCTGTAGAACTGGTTGCTGTGAAGCAATTTAACTTCAATAGCGTTCACATAGTAGCTAAGTAATAATGTTGAAGCTACAAAACAGCAGTTACAATAAAAAGCCCATTCCTTCACAGACCTTTTTTAGATGTAATGCAAAGCTTGTACACAATGGTATTTACTTAAGTCTATTGATATGGCACTGATGCTAATCATTTATAGTTTATGAGATTTTCCATAGATGTTAGAAATGAGTTACTGGTCTTGGTGCCACTTTTTTCTAGCATTAATATAAACATACTAGCTACTTTGGGATAGTTATATGACAATATACTGCATCGTGTCGTTGTACATATATCCGTGTTTAATCTAAAACATCTTCATTTTGCACTTTCTTTGTGTGTTGTTGAGCAAATAAATTGCATCCTTCCATTGAAATACAGTTCATATATCACCAAACGGCACAGGAACATTCATGGAGGACAAAATAGGAACCTATTTTGTCAGTCATTTTATGAGTGTTTGACTGTATTTCTAAATATAAGTAGCAATGATTTGTAGTTACATTGGTAATATTGACACTAATGAGCATTCTTGATCATTAAACTCCTTCATAAATATTTTATATTTTTCTTCTTTATGTTTAAGAAGTCGTGTTCTTAACGTTTTATTGTATTGCTGTCCATTTTACTGCTGTGTTTTATTATTGTTAACATCAAGAAATTCAAAGGTGCCTTGCACTAGATAACCACACTGATAAAAAAGCAACCACTAAGGCAGCTTTTATATAATCCTGCTGTTCAGGAGATAAAATTGCTGGTGAGTTACTGCATTTTCCATCTCAACTTTTCAAAATAGCAGCACTCCTAACAAGTCTTTTCAGTTATGCAAGGGAAAAAAGTAAAACAGGAACAAAAAATGATTGGGAGAAACGCTGAACAAAGCTGAAATGTGTGAAGAAAAACAGGGGAGCAGGGCTCTGGAATGCATTAGAATATGTCTTTTCAGAAGCTTTGTAACACAGCAGATGATGAACCCTGAATGCACTCTCTCGAATTGACACTGACGCTCCCCTCCATTGTCTGGTCCTACACAACTCAGTCCTACCTCTCACACAAAGCCAATCTCCACCCTTCGCTGACAAGTCATTCAGCGGGGAAAACGCAACATTGATGGGCTCTGACTAGCAGCATTTTGTAGCCTGTCCATTTTTCAATAGGCCCTCACTCTCCCAGACTCATGGCAATACTTTGTAATGGAAATCTGTAGTGGGCAAAACAGCACAAAAAACACTGTTCCCAGCCTTCATCTGTCGCAATGATTTTATGGTTTGGGAGCAGACAAGTGAGTGAGTGTGTGCACTGAGGTATATGCCTGTTAGTGTGTGTGTATGTGGGTTTGTGAGAGAGAAATTGAGGTTGCTCCACAGAGCCATGGGTTATAGTTCCTTATAAATGAGCAACCCAGCAACTGGTCCTGCAACAGAACAGGAGGAAAAGCTCTGGCCATTAGGAAACTTAAGCCAGTGGATGTCTAGTCTGTGTGTGCGCGCGTGCGTGTGTGTGTGTGTGTGTGAGCATGCGCATTTGTATTTTTTAAGGTCTGAGTGTGTAAAAATGAAACACATTTAACCAGTGAATAGATATGGCAACTGGGAGGTACTACTATTGATTTGAATGAGACTACCTGCATTTGTGCCTCCCATTCGAAGCTTAAAGGATTAATAAAGCAGTAAGGACATGTCCAGTACCATTTTTTTTTGCCTCTGAGTTAAACAGGTGATGAGGGAGGGAGAAAAAGCAGAGGCAGATAGATGATAGACAAAATTATTGTGAGAAAATCCTGTGGAATGGAAAGAAGAAAAAAAAGGAGAGCAAAACAGGCTCAGAGAAGGAGCTTAGCAGAATTCGGATATAATTAAGAGATGAAAGTTTTTTTGGAATTGACACATCTTCTATTAACTGTAAATCTAGTTCTCAGTGACAATATTAATTTGCATGAAATTCAAGAAATAACAGTCTAAGTCTTAAAATTATAGTATATAATACATGCGCATGCGTTAGTTTTTTCCATAAGAGATTTTTCAGATCTAATACATTTCAATTCAATTCAATTCAGTTTATTTATATAGCGCCAATTCACAACACATGTCGTCTCAAGGCACTTCACAAAAGTCAGGTACATACATTCCAATTAATCTTAATCATTGAACAGTGCAGCCAGATTCTGTTATTTATTCAAATTGGATAAAAAGTTTTTCTATCTAAGGAAAGGAAACCCAGCAGATTGCATCCAGTCAGTGACTTGCATTTCTCAAGTGTATTTTACTGTAACGCACCTCATGCATATACCTCCAAGGCAGTTACAGAAAAGTCATAGACAACATTAGGATGAATTTAATGTAAATGAGACAAGAAGGACAAAAGGGGGAAGGTGAGATGAGCCAGAAACAAGAGGAGAGTGTAAAAAGGTGAGGGGACAAAAAAATGACGTTGCACTTCTGCCGGACCACGTTCTGTACAAGAAGATGCACACAGCATCATTCTCCTGATACGGAGGAAACAGGAATTGAAAAGGGCAAATCCGGGTTCATGCACCTTGCTAAGACTAGCCACTGGCGACAGTCTACCTCGAACTCAGTGCTGCTGAAAAGGGCATGATTAAAATACTCGCTCTCAGCATAAAAGGAGCTGACACAAATTCCAATCCATCGGTTATAGTCAGCGAGGAGGCAGATTTGACATAAAACAAATTCGGTTAAAACTTAAAAATATATATATAATTGGAAATAGGTTTAGCAGCGCTGTTAAATTTAGAAAAATCCATTAATCTTTCATTGCTAATTGAGTGTGGTATAATAAGGTTAGTCAGAATCCTGGCTGTTACATTCATTTTAATGCCAGATGTTTGTTTTTAATTGTGTGATAAAACACCAGCTGATTAAATGCTGAACAAGACTTCACACTGTGCTCAGTTCCTAACATTAGTGAAATCCTACAATTGTGAGTCAATGACGCATGTTATCAACTAGCACTTGAAGTTTTAGAAAGAGGAAAATATAATTAGGAAGCAAAATTAATCAGAAGTGATCAACATTAGACACAGTGATGCTAAGGATGGTGAGCGGAGGCAGTGTGGGTGGAGTTTTCCAAAAGATCAACGTCATCTCCATTGTCTTGAGCGGGTTAAGCTCCAGTTGGTATTGACCTCACCAAGGACAGAGGCGGCGATCCGTGGTGCCATCTTAATTCTTCATGTTTATTAAATGTATTTTGTTAGAAGCAGCTATTCAGAAATCCGATCTGCTTCGAACATTTTTGGTGCCTAGTCACCCATTCCATTAATGTCAAAGCCCATTACTTATTCTGTTACAAACTGGCACATTTTCTCCAGTAATCCATGCTCATTATTACTGAAATGTATTTGGCATTTTGAGCTTAACTATTGAATGAATCAGACTATATTTCCTTTATATCTAGGTTAATTTATCTGGCCTTAAGTTTGAGTCCCTGCTATTACGAGCGAGGCATGCACATGGAGTTAGATTTTCTGGTTTAAAGTGCCAAGTAAGATAACTGATAGATTCAACACTCTCTGCAATCAGTAATCCTGACTCTGGTTTCTTAAAAGTAGGGAGATAGTTGAAAAGGCTATTTCTGTGTCGATACTGTGTTGGAAGGCCTGCTCAGCAAAGATGATCAATAGAACAGTTTCAGTGAGGAAGTGCCTTCCTTTAATCATGTGGATGCGTAAGAGAGACAAGCTGAAATTTCAACGCAAATCATAAGGTCATCTTAGAGGAATAAGATCAACAGCTGAAACAAATAAGAAGCAGATGATGTTTTTAGAGTAAAATGGGTCACAATGATTCTCAGTGTTCATAGATGTGAAACTAATTGTGCAGAAATTAGTGAGGCATTACGATTAATACATGAGTAATCAGTCTGTCCATCAATTTGATTATAAATGAACAAACTGATAGTCTTGTATTGTAAATATGTCTCTTTTTCATGTTTATTTTTTTTTTTTAAATAACATGTATAGATGGTCTTATTAGTATTTCATAAAACTAACTGCCATATGGTGTTTCAGTTTCAAGGTCTTCTTCCAGTTTTATTTTTTATGTTTTCACCACAACATATATAAATAGGGCAGAAATAAATAAAGTGAAGTGAGTTTGGACTGATAAGTATTCCAAAAACAAGTTTTTTTAAGTGCACTATTAGCAGAATGGTGAAAAAGCTCACCAAATATAAAACATGCAGGAGAAAAAAAACAGTGATATGTATGGAAGGGCTGTGAATTTATTTTTATTTATTTTTATGTGAACATAAAAGAATAATGTGAATATACGCAAACCAATCAGTTTCTGTCACACTTCCTGAAGCAGAAAGAGTACCCCCCTGGTTTCAGTGTTGGTTCGGCTTTAGCTTAGAGATGCGCTACAAATCCATGTTAAGCAGACAAACATGCTGTGAGCACACTTGAAGACTTAAACAATCCATCCTGTTATCCTCTGAACTATCATTAAGTAGGAAAAGGTGAAAAGGCCAGAGCCGCATTAGCAGGAAAAAGCTGTGCTGTCCTCGCTTACGACTACAAGCCAGAAAATGTGTTTACAGTATCTTAATTTCAGTCTTATTATAATAAACGACAAAAGACAACACAGGAAACATTTCTAGCCCATTTCTATTACATTTGTAGTCATAAAGGACAGGTATTAGGAGCATGCTGTGAGTGCTACCACTGCTCCGGTAGAAAATATGCTATTTGTCTACATACATTTACATGAGTTGATAAAAACAAACATTAATTTAGGAAAATGACGTATCAAAACGCCATAGAAAATATGTATTTTCTGCTTAATACCTACAAAATGTTCATCTCACACAATAACTAACATCATCATAAATTACATAACATCTTAATCTGGGTCATTAAGACGTCTGCCACTCGGTCAGCTCAATCTTCACAGTTTTTTTGGCTCATGCATGCACTATTGAACCATCTTATGTCCACAGACCACAGCATTAACATTCTGTTAGTAACTTCTGGTTTGTCTACAACGCAGTTTGCAGTTTCCTGACTGTAGTTCTGCTTATTGCCATTTTTTTAGCAGAAAGCGATTATGCTACCATAAGTACAGCTGGGCTGCATTCCTCCCATTACACTGCCTTCCTTTGGTGACCATAGGTTAGTGTCCAGTTACTTTGTTTCGATGCCATATTTCCGTTCATGTTTTTTTTTTTGTTTTTTTGCTCATGTTAAAAACCTTTTCTTTGATCACAACTACACAAAAGATTGGTAATAGGTCCAAAGTGGTGCAATAAGGCCTTTAAATAACATTTCCATTTTTAAAAGGCATAAAACATCCCTAAAGCATATAGCTTAAGAGTTTGAATATGTTTTGATTATGAATGAAAATGAAGTTTTTTTCTCAAAACTTAATTTCCGAGATATGTATTTATATATACTCGTACTCATACTCGTACTTGTCATCTGCCGCTTCATCCAGGACTGGGTCGTGGGGTCAGCAGACTCAGTGGAGACATCCAGACTTCCCTCTCCCCAGACATATATATATATATATACATATATATATTTACACATATATATATTTACACATATAGTAAGGTTGGGCGATATGAAACATTTTTCCAACTAACGGAAGCGCAGCAATGTAAACAGCCATGGACTGATTTGCCAATTTAGAACACAATTGTCCCAAATGGAGGAACTAGTTATCAAAAAAAAAATACCAAGTCCCCTATTTGGGATTACTTTGGCTTTAAACTGGATGAAAAAGATAAACCGCAGCATGTATTTAAAGCGGTGTACCACTTGTGCACACATATAGTACCAGCAAAGAACTCAAACACGACGAATTTGCACGACCATTTACGTGTTTACCATCCAGCTGAGTATGCTACTCTATCACTCGCGTACTCACAACCGGCTTCTCGGAGCAGTGTGTCACATATAAAACAGTTCGATGTGGAGACTTTTTCCTGCCGAGCAGTTAATTGTTTGACACTGCATATGCAGTCGTAAAAGTCAAGTCGCCTATGCCTGACTACACCCACAGGCTACACCCTTAACCCGTGGGCCAAAAAAACTATATCTATATCGCTCTTAAAAAAAAAAAACAACATTGAAGGGCTCAGCCTATCAACAATAGTGGTTTAAACTGGGTGGAATGACAATCAAACACACTATGAGGGCAAGCTGGATGAACATGTGTTGACTGGTTCTGTAACTTAAGTTTGCATTATACTGAATACTGCTGTGCTGTAATGTTAATTGCAGAGATACATAGGTACATGTTGCAATAAACGTTGTAGGTTAATTAAACAATATAGTGTTATTTTAAGAAGTCGTAAAATGTTCTTATAGTGTGTGATTATTGCATGTGAAAGCGAAGCGTTCCTACAAGTCTATTAATGTAAATAGGGCAATGTAAATTGTGTTTATTGAACTGTATATGGATGGGAATTTCTATGTTCCTGAAAGTAATTGTCATGCATGTCTGTGCGCTGTTTTTTTTTCCTTTGGAGTTTTCAGTTGGAGAGTGAGTGCCCGCCTGGCTGTCACTGCCTGCTGCATGATTTGGTTGCCACTGTGACAGGATCATCCACCAAGCCACACCGTCTCCTCTTGCATCACCCATTCTGGACCACTTTTATTCCTGTTGAACATTCTTTGTTGAGAGGGTGGCAGGACTTTGAGTGCACTCATATTCCACTTTATTTTACCCTCCTTATATTCCTCTTTGCACATTTGTTTTTGTTTTTTTTCTTGGACCATGTTTTTTTGTCTTATTTTCTGAAACCTAAGTTCTGAGAGGTATTTTTGATTCCTTACCTTGGTTGTATAATTTGGGCCAATATCAGAAACAAGTTATCATAATTAGTCCAATGTACTTGGTCAGGTTAACATTAGACCCAACACTTTAATTGTACATTATTTGTAAAAATGTTTATGTTTAAATAAGTTTACTGTGGAAGAAAATAAAATATTCTGCATTCAAAATATATACAGTGCTGTGAAAAAGTATTCTCCTGATACAGATTCTTGTTTCTTTTTATTGTCACACCAAACAAATTGTAGTATCAGACAAGGGTAACTTGTGTAAACATAAAATGTACTTTTCAAATAATGATTTCATTTACCAAGGGGAAAAACAAAACTATCCAAACCAACCTGGCTTTATGTGAAAAAACATTATTGTTCCCTAAACCTATCAAATGGCTGTACCTCCCTTGAAGGCAACAATTGCAATTAAACATTTGGAATAAATGTCAAACAATGAGTCTTTTAAATCACTGTGAAGAAATTTGAGCCCAGTGTTTGGGCCCTGTCTTTTTCTGGTAAAGGCAACCCCAGGCTTTCACTCTATAACCACCTTATTTGACTGCTGATTTATGTAGTTTCTCTGAAATACTGCGTTAGTCTTACAGCAGATGTACCGATTTGTCTTGATAGTCAACAGAATATTTTCCCAAAAATCTTGGGAGATAATCAAGATGACCTGCAACGACTCTTTTACATTGCTGAGCTAAGTTTGACTCTCTTCCTTTCAGAAGAGTTTTAAATATACCACCTTTGATGGTTTTCCGTCAAGTTGATTGTCTTTGGGGGGCAACTGTGTGTTGGGCGATTGTTTTTTTCTTGGTCAGCAGTGGTGTTACCTTGGAACTCTGCCATGTATACCATTTCTGTCCAGTGTCTTTCTTATTGTTATACCATGAAGTCTGACTCTAGCTGGGGCACCTGAGGTCTGTAGTGCCAGCCACTCATGGAATTGTTCAATAGTGTTCCAAGTTTACCTATTTGTGGATAAAGGGCCTCAATGGTGGTTCACTAGTGTCCTCCAATCAGCTTTTTAACCTTTTCTAGACAAATTAATGTCTTTGTTTCTCATCTGATCTTTAATTTCTTTAGATAGGGGCAATATGTGTTGCTTTTTGAGTTCTGTTGATTATTTCATGTTATCATCAATGTTCTATTTAAGAGATTTCTCAGTTGTACAGTTCTGGCAATAATTGGGTCCTGGGTGTGATATTGAGCTCAGCTGTCCAAAAAATGTAGTCAGTTGCAGTTACGTAATGTTTCGACAAGCGGGAAGATTAATTTTTCAGATAGGGCTAGGTTGGTTTGAATAGATTTTTCCTTCAATAAATGAGATCATCATTTGAAAACCACATTTTGTATCTCCCCAGGTTATCTTTGCTTAGTGTGATCTAAAATATGCTGGCCTGACAAAAAAGAGGAATCAGGGGAGAAAGTACTACTTCAGAATGCTGGAGAATAGATTAGAAATTACAATAAGAAAAATAAATACTGTACCAATTTAAAAATATTGCATACTTAGATTAAATGAAATGAGGAGGGTGATTTTTACATTTACAAAAAAGCAAATTTGTAACTGTACCGCAGAAAAATAACAACAGAAAATGGAAATGGTATTCCTTAAACACTGAAAAATACAAAGTAACATCATTAATGTTTACTGTCCCTCCCTACTTCCCTTTCCTACTTTCTTTTCTTTAGAAAAGATATCAACTTGTGATCATACTGATCACACATTACCCCTGAACATTGTTAAAAGTTAGAGAAACATGATGCTTTGGATAAATGGCTGCAATATGTTATTGATGACTGTCTGGTTTGTTGGATTAGATGCAATAGTCCTTGGAGAATTTATGCATAACACCATTTCAAAAAGAACAGTGGCCTTCTTTTCATCTCCTGTTGCTTAATCCAAGTATAGCTGTGCTTCAGTGGCTTGATTTAGGTAGGCACACAAAACAAGCCTGCACCCACAAAATCACACTCATGCAAGCGTTAAGGTGTCATGCTAGTTTTATTCTTCAAACTCTCTGGGGCATATGCGTACTCAGTATCTGTGGTGAAGTCACTTAATATGGGTAACCTCACAAACACACTTTAGCACACACTGTGAGGTGTCAGCATGATTGTTGATCTTTGCTATTCTCGCAGGGCATGATGTTTATTTGGTAACCTCAAGGTTTTGTCACATTTAGTATTCCACATTATTCATGAAGGGCTACTTTCCCTGAGTGGGAATGGCATGGCCAGGAGCCCTGCAGGGCTTAAAACATTGCAGTTATCGGCACAAACACACACACATCCACACAAAGGCAAGAAATAAAGCATAGAAATCAACCTCACCTCCACAAATCATTTGTCTAAATAGATCTTCGCAGAGGAAGGCTTGTGAACAAACACAAGCACACATAACATTTAAGTCCAACAGCACTGGCTTTTATTAAAACAAGCATAACCTTGAGAGAGGAAATTTTCTGAAGTTAATTTTACAAATCTATGAACATTTCATTTAGGAAATTTGGAATTTTAGGAATCTTTGCCATTTCAAATATCTCAGAGCTTGAGACAGTTGTTAAGAAGGCCGACCAATGTCCGTGGTACTACACTTAGTTAATTAGTTAGGTCTGCTGGCCATGTCAATTAATCAGATTGGCTACAAGTTGTCTGTCTGCTCGAAATCTACTAAAAGTGGAGAGAACCTTAATTTGTTTTCTGTGCTCTTTCTGGTCTTAGAGTTTTTTGGAAATCACTCTTGCCAGCTGGTATGCCTAGTCAGCTGATGAGGCAGATTAATACAGCCGGAAGCCACATCTAGCTCCACTTCACGTAAAAACACAGATGTTTTAAAGCTGAGAAAAAAAAAAAAAAAAAAAAATATAATATATATATTATATTTATAAAATATTAAATATATATTATTATTTTAATATAAATACTATTATATAATTACTTGCATTTGGAAAAAACAAATTTTAG
>JAHHUM010000083.1:290694-383481 GCA_036173005.1 Crenichthys baileyi | reverse complement strand
TCAAACCCTGTAATATGTTATGCTCTTCTGCCGCCACTAGATGGCAGTATAACGACCTTGTATCCTTGTAAAGCAAACTTTAGTATTGTGGTCTAGACAGCCCAAAATGTGATGTTCACATATGTGGATGCCAGGTCCCAGGAGGTTAAATATCAAACCACTATTAATTATCTGCAGATCAGATGTTTTGTGCTCATTAACTTGTGACAGAACCTCAGAGAACTATCCTTTAATTCATTAAAACACAGGAAGCTACCCAGAAACTGGGGGAGATTGAGATGCATAATGTGAAGCTTAATGCCCAATTCTTTAAAATCACCACCTTTTAAAGTCTTTCAATCCTCATTTATGACGGGGTCAAATATATTAAAGAGAAACAACTTTTGAAACTAGTACACAAGGTTTGTTTATGAACAGCTAAACTAGATTATTGTGAAGAGTTGCCTTTAAATTAAAGTCTGGACATTTATACACCAAACTCAAATCCTGTTTCCTTTATTTGACCGGTGATTTTTTTTTTATTGAAAAAAATCTTTTCTTACAAATACAAAGATATAACAAGACATAGAACACAGAACATGTAACAAAGTATGCCAGGGGGATAGTTGGGTTTAAAAAGTGACAATCTGCAAACAGCAGGGGGCAGCGCTGATCTGTAAGAAAAATGTTGGGTTCTCTCCAAACAAAAAGCTCAGATTCAATCATATAAATCCAATTTAGTTAAAGATTTTACAGGTGAACATTTCCATTAAGCATTTCATAAGTTATTATTTTATTAACTAGATTTACGGCAGAATCATTGGATGATTGAGTTTCTGCTTTTATTTTCATGTTGGAGAACATTATGTCAACTTCTATGTTTTTGACATTATAACAGGGAACTGTTATAATTCCCAACTGAATTTAGCTTCACCCATTTAAACACTGACTGCACCATGCTCACAGGGGACACTTTGGGACTAAAACTCATTTATTAGTAAGGTTAATGGTGACTGATTAACTGTCACTGTCATGGTCTATCAGAACACTCAAATAAAGCATAATTACTCTTTACTCTAGCTTTCAGCAATGCAGTCTCACTTTATTTAATATATTATCATGCTAGATATGCCCTGTATCTCTTTCCTGCAGCTCGTGCATCCAAAATAATGGCTAAAACATCTGGAAACGTCCAAGGGCTGTGCTCACAGGGGTTGGCTTTATTATAATCTTCCAATCAGCTGTAATTACATGCTGTCTACTAAGAGCTGTGATTGGTTGTTAAAAGACACAAAAAAAAAACCAAACAAAGCACTCTTACTCAATGGAGAGAAATGAACCGATGATAGAATTTAGACTAGATTCAGAAATGTTGAAATCATGATGATAAAACTTAGCAAAATTAAATGAATTGTCACACAGCATCGACATGTTTGAATGTAGCTTATTTACATTCGCATCATTATTTTGATTTGCTTATTATTATGTTTACTCTCCATGCTGGTTGTTTTTATGCTGCATCTATTTCATATTAAAATTTAAAATTTTTTAAATTTAAATCAGCATTTTACTTGGGGATCTCCTTGTTTAAAAGAGGTTCAGTTTGGGGAAAATGACAAAAACAAAAAAAAAGAAAAAAAAGGTGGAGAAAAGCAAAGTGAACAAGGGGGCAGAGGCTGCGGGGGAGGGGAAGAGAGGAGTGTTGAAAAGGTAGATTTGGTCCGGGGTCACGGTGGGAACCAAAAGACATTCCAGCAGATCAATGCGTCGTTCCCCCGCTTTCAGCAGCAGTCTGGAATGTGAGCAGCTCTGGTTCCTGCTGCATTCAGAAGCTAGAGAGGGGGAATAGCAGCACCAGAGAACTTCTCCACAGACGGGGAGCGTTGGAGATGACCTTTTAGGCTGAGGCTGCTGACATCATCATGAACAATACAGCAGATACTGATTCACCTCATTTACATCTTCCTGCTCTGGATATAGAGCTCAGGTTACTGGACTGTTGGATACAGTTTGTGTTTATGTAGATATATATTTTATTGAGTTTTTCCAATGTTTTCCAAATTTATTTTTTGAAGCATTTTACAGCCTGTAACTGTTCAGGGGGAGGATCCCTGCACCATGGAGCCGATAGCGTTTTATTAATTTACTGTTGTTCATTGTAGGAGAATATCTCTTCTTTCTCTCTGTCTTTCCTCCATCTTCTTTAGCCATCTTCAGACACTCTTAGGCTCACTAAAAGTCCTCCTCACAACTCTGAACATCTCACATTAGGAGCTCTCTGAAGGCCTAAGATGCTTCATGAATAATGTTTATCTTACAGAAGGAAAATTATAAGATTCTAAGATTTTTCTCAAGATTCTTTGTGAATAAGGGCCCAAAACATCCTGGTTTACCATATGGATTATCAGTTTATTGGGATCATTGACTGAAACTGACAGCACATATCAACAATATTAAAGCTGATATTCATCATAAAAACAAAGCATGAACAGGTTTCAGCAGCTGACTTTCTTAAATATCGTCACTTATTGTTTGTGTAGGTTTTCCTTCCAAGCAGCCAGACTTTCTTCTAATTGTTAAAACTGCCGTCCAAGGTTATACCTCCAAACGTTGGATAGTTAGGTGCTGTGTCCTCAAACACCTTAATAAAGAATGAATTTTAAATTAAACTTGCTCTTTTTAAGCAGCAGTGTGTCACAAAAACTTTGTGACATTTTTCAAATATCTGTGAACAGGTACTAATGAAAACAGTTTGACAGACAGAAAATATGATTTTAGCTTCAGCAAGGTGAATCATAAACAGCTATTAGCTGAAAAATCATAAAAATGTAATTTACTAAAGTAAAAGAAAATTATTCTGTATCTGTTAGACGATTCTGAAGCATTTACTTTTGAGCAAAATGGGGAAAAGGGAGTAAAATTAGAATTGTACGTTATTGTTTCATAGCTTATCCTAGTTAGAAATTATCTGATCATATCTTTTGTGTCTTTACTAAGCTAATCTTATTTTAGGTATTTTTGTTTAAAAAAAATAACTAAAAGGGTACATGGCGTTGCGACAAGGTGCGTACCCATCTACGGAGGCCTTTAGTCTTTGACGCAGCCATCCCGGGTTCAGGTCGTGACCCCAGCGACCTATGCTGCATATCTTCCTCCTCTCTCCAACACACTTCCTGCCTGTCTACTCTGAGACAGTAAAGGCGCTTTGTGGTGCAAAAAACCCCCAAATTGTTTTAGGTTAGCTCTTCTTTTCTTAGCTTAATCTTATTTAATCTTGGCTAAATTTAGTCTAACCTGGTTTCTCTTTGCTTAGTTTAGCATTAGTTTAGCTTATTTTATCTTAGCTTGTCTTGACTAAGCCTAGTTTAGCTCAGCTTTGTTTATCTTAGTTCATCTTATCTTAGCCTACTTTAACTTAGCTTGTCTTGGCTTAGCCTAGCTCAGTTCTCCTTAGTTTAGTTGAGCTTATTTTATTTTATGTTATTTTAGCTTAGTTTAACCAGTAGCTTATTTTATCTGGTATTTTAGCTCAACTGTTGTGATACTGTCAACAATTAGCTGAAAATCTAGCATGCAGTAGATAATCAGATGAAGGATGATCCATTTCTTAGGCCCTGTGTCTTGTATTTAATGTTTTTGTTTCCTGTTTCAACAGGAGGTATTTTTTTATGAAAATTTCCCCTTTCCTCTACTCTAAACTCTTTACTAAAATAACCCTCCATGGTCTGAAGAAAACCCTTTCAACCCGTTTGGAACATCACAAGCAGGATTTCCAAGACTAAAAATGTTCAGAGAAAAATATTGTTTTTACAGGCATTCCCTCCAGAACAGGAAACAGATGTACAGTATCTTTGAAATCTTCCCTGGGGATTTTATTTTGCAAAATTTCCAGCAAATTAACTGATCACTTTTCTGCCCTGCAGCAACGCCATCAAGTCTGATCCAGAATAATACTCCCCAGCTGGTGAAACATCTGAGTACTGAGAGAAGAAGAGGGTGCAGCCTTAGCTGGGTGAACAGCAGATGGTGACACTGCAGCAGCACTTCTCCAGGTACCATCTTCAACACACCAGCATCCAGAACACACTGGTAATACATATATAAAGCTCAAAACCTCAGGATAAAAGCAAAAAAGACTGATAGATTTTATCTGTCCGAAAGACATCTGATAGGTCACCTACCAGAGCTGACTTGTGTCGTCCAATCAAAATTAGCAATGTGGTCTATTTCCTAAATTGCCCTCTGGAACAGCAACCTGCAGGATGTGTCTGTGTAATTCAATCTTGTAGAAAATATCAAAACTTAGGAAGTTTAACGAAGTTTTATAATCATATTATTGAAGATAATCTCTTTCTTTGGTAAATAAATAGTGATAGCACATTACTTAAATATTAGTAGAGTGTAATAGGACTCTCCCCTATTTATTAAGGGTATTATAGCGGTTATATTTTCACCAAAGTAGGTAAACGGGTCACAGCACTAACTAAGGGGGAACTGGGCATTTCATTCATACAGTGTTGCACATGATGAGTGTGACTCGTGCTTTAAAAAGCGTAGCCTAAAGCAAAATGTCAAAGAACTGCAGCAATGCCCTCAGAGAAAAGAGACGGTCATTTCCAATAAATTCAAATGTTTGAACACAGTCTGTAGAAGTGATTCATACAAGCTCTGACCCAGCTTTGAAGCACTATGGGTTTGTTTATGATATGTTTGTAAGTGTTTCTGCACTACGTAACATATTTTCCGACACTCATAGCTTTTACATGTTTGAATTTTTAAGTTTGCTTCTTGAACTGTGCAACATATCAATCTTCAAGTTAATGGGATATTTGTTTGTTTCAAAATAGTGGGATCCTAAAAAGACTGATAGGTGGCACTTCTTGTCTCCAGGCCAAGAGTGTGTCGTTTTACTTCCAAACACTTGCCTGTTGTACACAGCTGACTGACAGCTATCGGTAACAGGTGGGGGAGGGAGAGTGTTCCTTTACGCCTCAAACAAGTGGAAAAAACCCTTTGCAGGTTTTAGCATCTCATCAAAAGAAATTTAAACCGCAGGAACAAAGCTAAGTGGTTTTAAAATGATTGAAAAAATGTATCTATTTCTGCATGAGAATATTTGGCCATTGCCTAATTTTAGCACAATCTTTGAGCATTTATTCACATTTATTCACAGCATTTATTCACATTTATTCACAGCTCTTCTTTACCGTTCCTGTTCCTAAAAACAACATGGGAAAAAACACAAACATGCTTTTCTTTCTGAAAAAGTAGATTAAATAGTTTTTAATGTGTCCTCTTTCTGGAGTTTAAATTAAATGGCATTTAACAGTTGGTCGGAAACACTGCATGCTGTGTGGGTGTTTCTAGTGGGAATCGAACCTTGAGCTCTTAGCCAAAGCTGACCTTTGATCAACCCATGACGTCTACTGTAGCTTTCCAGCTTGCACAGGGTTCAGTGTTTTCGTCTTCCACCGCTCTTCCACTGCTCTATCCATTTAGATGAAGTTTGTTTCCGGTCAGTGGCGCCAAGTCTGGGCCAGAACACCAGTGGTGTGCTCACAGTCAGAGGCGAGTGCTAATTGCTGCTCTGCACACATCCAAAAGTGAAAAAAGCTGCTTTAAAGTGCCAGGATGAAATGTCACTGCCTGTGACATTAAGAGGAAAATGGTCATCGTTGATCATGCAAACTGAAAACCAGCTGCCCTGATATGAGCAAGGCTGCAGAATGAGTCAAGTCACAGTCTTTATTACACAGTGGCTCACTCAGACTGAGGCTCAAATGCTGCTTTGGAAAACAAATGTAAAATTTAGGGAACCACCAGGGGTTTAGTTTGAATCATGAACCATCGGGGCTTAGTTCACTGCAGTAATGTGGATTTTCATGGAAAGGCATTATCATCTTTTAGTCGTTCATGAGTGAAATGAAACTAAGAAGCGTTGAACCAGTCATTGATTTTAGATTTTGATTAATCAGAATCAAAATCAGCTTTATTGCCAAGTCCGTACATACAACAAACAAGGAATTTGACTCCGGTACACTTTGCTCCCTGGGTTTTTTTTGTTTTTTGCGTTATAAGATATATTCTGCATATATCTTTATGTCCTTAAATACACATATATATGTATACATGTATATATATATATATATATATATATACATGTATATATATATATATATATTATATATATATATATAATATATATATATATACCTTTAATATATATTCCAAAATAAACAGTGCTTCACGTTTCTCCTATTTTGGTAAAATGACATTAATAAAAGCAAACATTTAGACGCTGGTCAGTTTGTGACTTTGAGGATAGTTCTACTATTTCAATGTCGTTTTTGGTACTTTAAATTTCTTGTGATGAAAAGCGAGATACAATGTGGGGGTTTCTCTGGTTTCCCTGTAGCAGACAATAGCTTTCTTCGACCCCCACCTGTTGCTTACCACTTTCTGTCATCTATGTTGGACCATAGGAAGAGACTGCCCTCTGAACTTTTCCCTTTGTTAGAAAAACATGAAGTTGGTTTTTCTGCCTAAGAAGAGGTTTTCAAGGCAACATCCGAAACAAACTGAGAGTGACGGACCTGCAGCTTCACCACTGGAGGAGATAACCTGAATAATTATCTAACATTAGGCATTAGGTGTCAGGCTTCCAACTTAACTTTACCAAGAAGAAACAGAACGGATATTCTGCTCAATAATCATGTGTCATTTGCCACATTAATTTTACTAAAGTGAGCCTCTGCTTGTCTTAAAATATCAAAATAACAACAAGCTGCATCAAGGATATAGCTCAAGATTATTAGTTCATGACAAAAGGGAGAGTTTGAACACAGCTGGACCACAACACTACCAGAACCTTACCTTCAGCTCAGCTCCTTCTACTCCACGACGGACCGCAGCAACACCCTTGATACAACAAATAAAGCTCTGATTGGTCAGTCCACCTTTCACTCCATTCTGCCTTCACTCACCAAGATTTTTTAACTAAAGCAGAGAAGGAAAACACACTACCTACCTCCAGGACCTGGTGCTTTAGCTGTGGCTCCTGAGCCCGGGCTAGGCCGACCCCTAAGAAGCAACGCTATGCTTTCTGTCCACCACCAACAGGGAGGGACAAAGAGGTCAGGGGCAGTCTGAGCTGAATGTGAGGGATCAGACCTGGACCTGCTGATTCCCTGCATCGCTTTGATTTGTCAAACATACTGTTCTCTCTGTCTTCTTATGGGTATCTGTATATCAGATTATCTATAAATAGAAAAGATTGTGTAATTATAACCATGGTGCTGTTCAGGCTGTCAGTATGAGATCATGAGGTGTGAAGATGTTCTTTTAAACAGGCTCAGCTTCATATCCCCTCTGTTCTACACCTCTGCTTCCATTATCAACAGCATTTCTGCAGCCAGTGGATTGGAAACATTACATGGTTCTTCAGACAGTGGTTCTTTCTGTCCTTAATGTCTGCAGTCTCCTTAATCATCACCTTAATGGACATTTTATTTAATGAATCATCTGCAAGCAAAGGTGGAGCACTATCACCCAAAATCCGAACCAGGAGACGAGTCAGCTATCATTCCCAAATTACCTCTGAACCAGAAAGGAGAGCAAAAAGGATCCAGGAGAGTTCGGCTCCAGCAGTTCTTCTGAATATTATGAGAAAAGAGACAGTTTAGGGTCCTGTTTTGTATTAAATAAATGAATAATAAGTTATAACCTCATTTAGGATCTTTAAGGGTCCACTCAGGTGGACAGCATGTGTTTAGACACAAAAGCAACAATTTCACAGTGAAACAGGTTCTTTCTGAGTTCCCTCATGTTTGCAGGACTGGACAGACTACTGGGTAAAGCGCTCCATGCTGGTGCAGACCAGTTGGCAGACGTCTTGACTGGGATTTATAACATCTCCCTGCAACTGGCTGTGGTCGCGTCTTGCCTGAAGGCAGCCATCATTATTCTGTTGCCTTAGAGCTCAGCCATTACGGACCTCAATGACTACATTCTGGTAGCCCAAACGTCTGTGGTCATGAAATGCTACGAAGGCTCATACTCCAGCACCTCAAAGCCGGAGGATGCTATTGCCGCCACTCTCCACACCGCCCTGAACATCCAGGAGCTACCAGGAAACTATGTTAGGTTGTTTTTGGATTACACCTCCGCTTTAATCGCCATCATCACTGACATCCTGGTGAAGAAGCTGGGTGACCTGGACTTTCCTGCACCAATCGGTCTCTTGATCAGAGACTTTCTGTCCAACCGACCAGAGGTTGTGAGGGTGGGACAACTCTGCTCCTCCACTCTAAAGCTCAGCACTGGCTCCCCCCAGAGCTACACGCTGACCCACCTCCTGTATGCCCTCTATGCATATGATTGAGCTCCCATCTTCTCCTCGAACACCATTTTAAGTTCTCAGGGGACACCGCTGTGGTTGGGCTGGATGAGATGGCCTACAGACTGGAAGTTCAGGAGCTAACAGAGTGGTGTTTCATCATCAACCTGGAATTGAACACTACAAAGACCAAAGAGATGTTAATTAGTTTCAGAAAGCAGAGAGAGGAACATGCTCCACTGTCCATCAACAGAGCTCGTGTGGAGAGGGTAACCACCTTCAAGTTCCTAAAGACGTACACATGCAATGTATGGTTTTTATAGCTTTTATATTTTTAAGTTATATTTTTTTTCTTATATACTTTCTTCATATGCATGTGACCGTGGCAGCTGCCATCATTTTATCTGTGTAAGGACAGTTCTGATTTTAGAGTTTAGATTTCTGTCCTGGAGCTTCGTGAGGTGGTAGATCCTCAACTTTTTCATAATTTTTATATTCTTCAGCATCTGGAGCTTCTTCAACATTCTCAGCTCAGCAGCCATTAAATGTGGAATATTCCAATCTTTTCTTTCTAGAAGGGCATTCGTAGACACTGTCAGCAGCACCTTGCTTGCTCAAAATACTAGCTTGACTAACCTACCTGCAGGTTCTTCTTTCTGCATTTTGGCCTAACAAAATATAAATGCACACTAACTGCAACTCAGACAATTTATTTAATCTCTACTAAAACATTTTGCTTTAGTAACCAAACATAACTAAATAAATGATTACAAAACTGAATTTTTACAACAGAAACTGTTCTCTTGAAGTATTTTCATGTGTACTCCGTGTAGTGGTTAAAATGTCAGTTAAAATAAAGCCAGTGATGCATAATGTCCACTTTAATTCTTCAGCATATTAAATGGAATTTCCTCCCAATACAAAGTTAGTTCTTATGTTTTACCTGTAATGGTTTCAAACTACCAGTAATGGCTGTCACCACCATGTTGACATCTTCTTCTGGTTGGCCAGTAGTAGGATGTTTATTAAGCAATGCATTAGAGTCCAGTCAGGTTGTCTTAATGTATTCAAGTTTCACCATCAACACACACTCACATAAAAGTTTTTGAATATCTGCCCACTGACTATAGAGTTAAAGAAATATTAAATAATGCATCTGATGCACCTTTCAGATCAATGCAATAAATCCATTTTACCGAGTGTATCTATTTCCTTTTTGACCACAGCATGGAGGAGACTGTGCGATCACTGGAAGGACCCAAAGTGGACCCACTGGACTTAATGAAGGCATACAAGGTACAGCTGAAACTATGGATTGTCTGTTAAATGACATAATTTTACTGGAACCATTATAATTGTAAAGACCAAAGAGAAAGATTAAAGCTGACCATGCTTGTGAATCCAACCTGCTCAGCTTTGATGTCGCTCATCAGTTATGTGGGTGTGGTTATTGTGTGCTTATCTTTAAAACTAATGAGACACCAACAATACAAAGAATCCTCATCGTTAGTGGATCTGAGGTGTATCTCATTGATGCCTCTCTCATCTCGAATGATTCAAACTGCACAAACCGAAGGTTAAAAGCATGATGCCGCTCTGAATAAAGTACAATTCAATGCTGTTCATTATAAGGCCTGCAGAACCGAAATCTTATAATAATTTAGCTTTTTGGAAGTGGGGTTGTGTGTGGTAGTTACAGTTACAGTTTTGTGGTAGTGGTGCAGCCTGTTGGCGCATGTATATGATGTGTTCATTATTCAGGAAAAAAGATTGGATGTTTTGTTCATAAAATCATCCGGTTTCCTCCCACGGTCCAAAATCATGGGTGGGAGTGTGTGCTCTTGTCTGTCTGTCCCGTCTCTGTGTTGGACAGACTATCTTTACCAGGGAGCCAATAAGTTTGCAGAGTAATTCGTATAAATGTAATCATAAAGTCCTCTTTTTTTTTAAGAGTGGCCGTTACTTTTTGGTATTTGAAAGTAGGCAGACAAGAAGTGGGGTGAACAGAGGTACAGTACAGGTCGCTGGGATCAGGGCTCGAACCAGGGATGGCTGTGTCAACCCATATACGGGTGAGGCCTCTGTATATGGGTCCCATGCTCCACCGCTACGCCAAGCGCCACGCCGCTCCCTATAAAGTCCTCTTTATGCATTTTTTGAGGCAGTAGTTTTTTTGCTAAGGTTCTACTGACATTTTCCTGGAGCCCAACAGAACAGAGTGTTGGTATCTTTAAGTCATGCATCTTTGCTTGGCATTCCAGGATAAACTCCTGGAGGAGATGTGGAAGCAGCAGGACAGTCTGGAGGGTCCCACAGCGGCGGAGACACCATCTTCACCGGAGGCTGGCGCTGGCTCAGAGGATGACTCAAAGGACAGCAATCCTCTGCTTGAGCGCCTTCGAGCACTGGAGGTAAACTGGGTTTGCACGGCCCACTTCTTACCCTTCCTCCAGCGTTTTCCTGTTCTCCACCACTTTACTGGTTCTGATCTTCATCATACATTCCTGAAATGCCAAACAGATTAACACATTTAGGTCAGTGCAGTTAAACAGTGAAGTGATGTTTTAAACCACCATGTTAAACTGTGTTCTCCTGGCAATGCTCAGTGATGATTTTAGTACGTTTTGGAATGTGGAGACATGTGGAGGCATGTAGAAACATGTGGAGACATGTGGAGGCATGTGGAGACATGTGGAGACATGTGGAGGCATGTGGAGGCATGTAGAAACATGTGGAGGCATGTGAAGGCATGTAGAAACATGTGGAGGCATGTGGAGGCATGTGGAGACATGTAGAAACGTGGAGACATGTGGAGGCATGTGGAGACATGTGGAGGCATGTGGAGGCATGTAGAAACATGTGGAGACATGTGGAGGCATGTGGAGACATGTGGAGACATGTGGAGGCATGTGGAGGCATGTGGAGACATGTGGAGGCATGTGGAGGCATGTGGAGACATGTAGATTTATGTGGAGACATGTGGAGACAGTTGGAGGCATGTAGAAACATGTGGAGACATGTAGATTTATGTGGAGACATGTGGAGACAGTTGGAGGCATGTAGAGACATGTGGAGACATGTGGAGGCATGTGGAGGCATGTAGAAACATGTGGAGGCATGTGAAGGCATGTAGAAACATGTGGAGGCATGTGGAGGCATGTAGAAACATGTGGAGACATGTGGAGGCATGTGGAGACATGTGGAGACATGTGGAGGCATGTGGAGGCATGTAGAAACATGTGGAGGCATGTGAAGGCATGTAGAAACATGTGGAGGCATGTGGAGGCATGTGGAGACATGTAGAAACGTGGAGACATGTGGAGGCATGTGGAGACATGTGGAGGCATGTGGAGGCATGTAGAAACATGTGGAGACATGTGGAGGCATGTGGAGACATGTGGAGGCATGTGGAGGCATGTGGAGACATGTGGAGGCATGTGGAGGCATGTGGAGACATGTAGATTTATGTGGAGACATGTGGAGACAGTTGGAGGCATGTAGAAACATGTGGAGACATGTGGAGACATGTAGAAACGTGGAGACATGTGGAGGCATGTGGAGACATGTGGAGACATGTAGAAACATGGAGACATGTGGAGGCATGTGGAGGCATGTGGAGACATGTAGAAACGTGGAGACATGTGGAGGCATGTGGAGACATGTAGAAACATGTGGAGACATGTGGAGGCATGTAGAGACATGTGGAGGCATGTGGAGACATGTGGAGACATGTGGAGGCATGTGGAGGCATGTGGAGACATGTGGAGGCATGTAGAAACATGTGGAGACATGTAGATTTATGTGGAGACATGTGAAGACAGTTGGAGGCATGTAGAAACATGTGGAGACATGTGGAGGCATGTGGAGACATGTGGAGGCATGTAGAGACATGTAGATTTATGTGGAGACATGTGGAGACAGTTGGAGGCATGTAGAAACATGTGGAGGCATGTGGAGGCATGTAGAGACATGTAGAGACATGTAGAGACATGTAGATTTATGTGGAAACATGTGGAGGCATGTAGATGCATGTAGAAACATGTGGAGACATGTGGAGACATGTGGAGGCATGTAGAGGCATGTAGAAACACGTGGAGGCATGTGGAGGCATGTAGAGGCATGTAGAAACATGTAGAGACATTTAGAGGCATGTAGAAACATGTAGAGGCATGTAGAGACATGTGGATACATGTGGAAACATGTAGAGGCATGTGGAGGCATGTAGAGGCGTGTAACACGTTAGTAAAGAGAAAACAACCGATTAAATCAGCAGAACTGCAAACACACTGCAGGATTTTCCTTTCCAATGATTAGAAGCACACAGCAGTTTGTGCATCAACATCAGATGCTCAGTGTTACGATCCTGCATCCAGGTCATTACTAGCAGAGAGGATTGGTCATATTTCACTCATATTTAGTTATCTGTGGGGTTTTTTTGTTGTTGTCTGGTTGTGAGGAGAAGCTGTAGAACCAGTCTGTCATCACTGATGGTCCTTAAAGTCACTATCTTGTTAGCTCTAATCTATAATTCTGGGTACATGTTGTAGTTTTCATCCTGCTGCCTCTTCATGACGCTGCCTTTGCATACATTCACCCTATAAATTCAACTCTAACTTAGAGGATAAATAATGTTATCTTTCAGAAATTGTGATTTATTGCGGATTAATGTCTAAAAAATGTTTTCCCTGTGTTATTTCCCAAGCAAGACCCTTGACCCCTGAATGCTCCCCGGGCGCCGTACAATGGCAGCCGACTGCTCCCCTAAGGGATGGGTCAAATGCAGAGGAAAATTTCTCCATTGTCAGATCAGTAAAGTCTAAATTAATATTATTTTCTCTTTTTCATAATAATTTAGCTGGAAGACACCAAAATTCAAATGTGTTGTCGGACCATTCATTTTTAGGCTCGTTTAGGAACCCACTAAAGCCATGGTAAAGAGAAACTAGGCCTACAGTGTCTCTCGGTTCTGTGGTTTTACCCAGTTCTAAATATATTTAGATCTAAAGTCGCTGTCCGCCTGTTTAACATCTTATTAAGTATGCTGGCGTCGTGAACAACATCTATGTGAATCTAAACATGAGGAGATAGAGATTTAGATGAACATGAAGTCCTGTCACCTCTATCAAGTATGAGTGTCGCTTCTGATGCATGTATTATGGGATCATTGGCGTGGGGATAAGTGTTCTGCTGGGTCACGACAGTGTTTTCTCATTTTTCTGTGATGTCACTGATTCGTACATTTTTTTATATATATTAAAGGATCAAGTGGTCACATAATCATTAGCTTAATTAATCAGAAAGCAGGAAAGCTGTCAGTTTCAAATTCAGTTTTCAAGCCTTTGGCATCCCGAGCTGAGTAAAGTGCCTACATATTCTAGTGTAAGATTACTGAATATCATTGCTGAATCACGGTTGTGTTGACTGAGTCGCAGTATGCATGATGCATCGTTGAATTCTGGACATGTCCGAGCAAACTGTGGCATACTGGATTACCCGTGTATGATCCTGTCGTATGAAGCACCAAAGCGGCCAAAAGCTTGGCGTAAATCAGATCAGAATCAGATCAGAGGAAACAGTGAGCAAGACCGAATGAGAGTTGGAGAAACCGACTGAGCAGTATGCAACCAACTGAATGTCAGCGGGGGACTGACTGAATGTATCTGTGAGACCAAATGAAAGTGCGCGTGACCAAATATGGATGATGTTTTACCAAAAAAAAATAAAATGTCTGACAATTATAACACTGTATGATTGTGACAACACATTGTACAACTGATGCATAACCTTATCGTCTATAAACAGTGTAACAAAACAATCCATCTTAATAGGTCATGAAATCAATATAAACATATTGGTTTTCCTGCCAGGGTTTAAAGTGCATCTGACATCAAATTTTTTTGATAAATCCAATTACCTTTATGGAAAGAAAACATTGATAAAATATTTTAAATTGAGATATATGGTCATCAATTTCACTAAAACGGCATTTCCAGACTATTTCTTTGCCATTTTGTTGCGCTCTTTTTTGACGTCACAGGGGAACCCAGAAGATCTGAAGACGCTACCTGGTGTCATTTTTCTAACTTCATATTACAATCTTTAGAGTAACATTTATTTAAATATATCCTATGCATGTGTAATTTATCTTATTTTAATAATAAAAATAGTTTTGGTCTTTTTTTGTATTGTCGATGCTGCTACGGCCATAAGGTCTGCAGTGCCTGTTGCGGCGGCAATCCCCGAACCCGGTGGTGGACAGTAAGGGACGCTGTCAAGCTGAAGAAGGAGTCCTATCGGCTGTGGTTGGCTTGTGGGACTCCTGAGGTGGCTGATGGGTACCGTGAGGCCAAGCGAGCTGCGGCCCGGGCTGTGGCTGAGGCAAAAACCCGGGCCTGGGAGGAGTTCGGTGAGGCCATGGAGAAGGACTACCGGTTGGCCTCGAAGCGATTCTGGCAAACCGTCCGGCACCTCATGAGGGGGAAGCAGTGCTTCGCCAACACTGTTTATAGTGAGGGTGGGAGGCTGCGGACCTCGACTGGGGACATTATCGGCCGGTAGAAGAAGTACTTCGAGGATCTCCTCAATTCTGCCATCACGTATTCCCTGGTGGAAGCAGAGGCTGGGGACTCTGAGCTAGACTCTTTCATCACCCAGGCTGAAGTCACCGAGGTGGTTAAAAAGTTCCGTGGTTGCAGGGCTTCGGGAATGGATGAGATCCGCCCTGAGTACCTCAAGTCACTGGATGTTGTAGGGCTGTCATGGCTGACACGCCTCTTCAACATTGCGTGGGGGTCGGGGACAGTGCCTCTGGACTGGCAGACTGGGGTGGTGGTCCCCCTTCATAAGAAGGGTGACCACCAACTATAGGGGGATCATACTCCTCAGCCTCCCTGGTAAGGCCTACGCCAGGGTATTGGAGAGGAGGGTCCGGCCGATAGTCGAACCTGGGCTTCAGGAGGAGCAGTGTGGTTTTCGTCTCGGCCGTGGAACATTGGACCAGCTCTATACCCTTTGCAGGGTACTCGAGGGTTCTTGGGAGTTTGCCCAACCGGTCCACATGTGTTTTGCTGGACTCCGGCAGGGCTGCCCTATGTTACCTGTCCTGTTCATAACTTTTATGGACGGGATTTTCTAGGCGCAGCCAAGGGCCGGAGGGGGTCTGGTTTGGGGACCAGTGGATTTCGTCTCTTCTTTTTGCAGATGACGTGGTCCTGCTGGCCCCCTCTAGCCAAGACCTACAGCATGTGCTGAGGCGGTTCGCAGCCGAGTGTGAAGCGGCTGGGATGGAGATCAGGTCCTCCAAGTCCAAGGCCATGGTTCTCGACCGGAAAAGGGTGGCTTGTCCTCTTCAGATTGGAACCGAGTTCCTGCCTCAAATGGAGGAGTTCAAGCATCTTGGGGTCTTGTTCACGAGTGAGGGAAGAATGGACCGGGAGATCGATAGATGGATCGGTGCGGCTGCAGCAGTAATGGGGGCACTGTGCCGGTCCATTGTGGTGAAGAGAGAGCTGAGCTGAAATGCGAACCTCTCGATTTACCGGTCGGTCTACGTTCCTACCCTCACCTATGGCCATGAACTTTGGGTCATGAACGAAAGAACGAGATCCTGGATACAAGCGGCTGAAATGAGCTTCCTCCGTAGGATGGCCGGGCACTCCCTTAGAGATAGGGTGAGGAGCTCGGCCATTCGGGAGGGGCTCGGAGTAGAACTGCTGCTCCTCCACATCAAGAGGAGCCAGTTGAGGTGGCTCGGGCATCTATACCGGATGCCTCCTGGACGCCTTCCTCGGGAGGTGTTCCAGGCACGTCCCACCAGGAGGAGGCCCAGGGGACAGCCCGCTGAAGGGACTATGTCTCTCGACTGGCCTGAGAGTGCCTTGGGCTCCCCCCGGAGGAGCTGGAGGAGGTGTCTTGGGAGAGGGACGTCTGGGTGTCTCTGCTGAGTCTGCTGCCCCTGCGACCCGGTCCCCGATAAAGTGGAAGACGACGAGTACAAATGTTGTATTTTAAATTATTAACAATAACTGCTGATATCTAAATGTACTTTTGCAACGAGGAAGTGTTCTTACCTGCTGAGCCTTGATCTGTTTAGCAACAGCAGCAACAACCTTTTCTTTGGTGATCTTTTCCCATCAGATGCTCTCAACATCCTCCTTCATCTGCAGATATCTGACCTCTGACATCATATCTCTGTGATTTCGGAGGTTTCTTGTTTCTTGTTTGTTTGCTGAGAAGTCCTCTGATCACACCTGGCTGTGTTTGGTGGGACCAGCCCATTTGTCCCTCCTCAGTTTTCCAGCTCTGATCCAGGCAGCTCTGATCCTCTTCACTTCAGTAAAGTACTGCAGACTAACGGCTGCTGTCGTAGTATTGCTGCCACCAGCTGGAATGCACCGTTTCACCATATTAACGCTGTTTTAACGCAACTTGGCTCATTGAAGCTCACACAGTGACCAGAGACTTCTCCTTAGACTTCATTTCCGGGCGACTTTGGACTTGCAAAATTAAACATTGAAATATGCTTGTTTTGTGTCGTAATCGTCTTTTATCACGTCTTTAATCCTAATATCATGTCAACTACTGCCAAATTACTTCAATACTGAGATGTTTTCTTTCAATTCCTGCATTTGTGGAAAAGCGTGTCCCAGGACCTTTAAGAAAGTCATCCAGTTACATCTGCGCTTGCTGCTGTTCTTTTTCCAGCTGCTGAATATTTCTAGATTGTTTTAATGCATTGGATGATTATGTGTCACTTCAAGCCTTTGGTTTAAAGGGCCAAAGACTGTTGTTTTTAACTTTAAAAATCTATATAGGCTGGTTTTGTTCAATTTAATTTTTGTATTGTTTTTTTGATGTATTAGTTTTAAAATAAAGAAAGAGGCAAAGAAACTTTAACATGTATTTTGTTTTATTTTTTCTCAACGAGTCGTCTTCTTCCTCTTCAGCATTTCACAGCTGATTGGATCCAGTTTATTGCATTACTAAATTGTAATGTAATACATTAAACTTGTATCTATATTCTGTTGAGAGTCATTGAGCCCTTGGCTTAGATCTATAACGGCACATTTTTATACATCTGGATAGACATCAATGAGGCAGGGTATCATTATCTTTATATCTAAATCATGAAAGGACAAAACAAAAAACTCAAAGACTGATCAGAAAGACTTTGATTCGGTGGAACATGTTCTTGTTTGAAACATTCAAACATTTTGGCTTTGGCTAAAAATGTTTGGATATAATCAACGTGCTTCATACAGACACTAACAGTTGTGTTTCTGTAAAACGATAAGGCAAACATGAAGTGCTTCACTTCTCCGTTCATCCCAGTTACTGAGCTCTTGGCAAGCCAGAAACTCCAGTCTTGGTTTGCAATCAGAATATCATTATAAGTCATCTATCCGCATGAAATGTTACAAAAGACCAGATCACACTGGCTCTCCTAGCAGTGGAAATATTTTATTAAGCTTTAGGCTTACATCAAAATGTTGAGAGGTGTAAAATAATAAGCATCCATGATTGTTCTCAGTCATACAACATACAGGTTAAACTGGAGGTTTGGTTTAGGAATTTGTGTTACATAAACTGCAAGCAGTAGTGACAAACTAAGTAAGGAAAATAACATTAAGAAATGCAAATTATCATTAAAGTAAGTATCTTAGGAAGGACAGTAAAGGAGACTTTTTTTTAAGATTTATTTAGCTTGCATATTCCGTACCTAAACCTCCAAACATTGTTAGGTAGTTACCTATTTAAAATGTAACTTCATCTGGACAAATAAACACCACTACATCAAAATATAAGATAAAGTTAAAATGATGAAGATGGAGGAATTAAGCCAATAGATTTTGAAATAATGAATGATGCTTTTAAAATTAAATGGCTTCAATCTTTTCTTAAAAGCACTCGTGAGATTTGGTTTTGCCCCCCCATCTGGATTCAGTAAAGGGGGAAAACGGGTTTCCCTTTAAAAATGTGCTTTTACCTGTCAATGTTTTTTGTTTTTCCCCAAACAGGTGTTATTTAACAGCTAAATGGCACATAAACACAATCTGAGTCATATTGTACCTTTTACATAGAAGGAAGTCTGTTTTTATGGAATAACGGATGGGGAAACAAACACGATCAGTCTCTCATTTAATGAATGATAATGGCATTTTATGTGTGAATGAAGAATTTATTAACAAATATAATCTAATTTGTTCAAAAAATGACTACTAATGACCCAAAGGTTTATATTTATTTCATACTAAAATGACTTATTAGGACAGATTTTTTAGATGTTTAAGCATTTGTTTTTTTTTTTTCAGAACATACTGTTTAGAATTGTTTATCATCTTTTTTCATTTTCATTTATTCTTCATTTATCTTCTTTCCGTTCTTTTTCCTGTGGGTCACGGGGGAGCTGGTGCCTATCTCCAGCAGTCCACGGGCGAGAGGCGGGGTCCACCCTGGACGGTCGCCTGTCCATCGCATGGTGATACAGAGACATACAGGACAAAAAAAAGAGGTTGTTTTAAGAGACCCCCCTTTTAAACCCAAAGCCATGGTTTTTTTATGTGGGAGGAAATCGGAGTACCCGTGAGAACCCCCCATGCACGGGGAAACATGCAAACTCCTGCAAAGACCCCCGGCCCGGGAGTCAAACCAAGGGCCTTCTTGCTGAAAGGGAAAAGTTCCAACTCCACCCCCGCGCGCCCCCCCCTGGGTGCTGGATGGGGATGCAAAAAACCCTCTTATTGTTTTATTTTTTTGGGAAAAAACATCCTTATTCGGTCGCGCGTACATTCAGTCGGTTGCGTACAGCTCATCTGGTCTCACGTACAACTCATTTGTAGACAGAGGAGATCATGGACCACTCAAAGACTGCAAAGAACCCAGGTCCTCTGGCTGCCAAACAGGCCCAGATCACAGCCCTCCACCACCGTGCTTGATAGCTGGTATGAGGTGTTTGTGCTGATCTGCTGTGTTTAGTTTTCTCCAAACATGGTTTAGTGCATTATGACCAAACATTTCTACCTTGGTTTCATCTGTCCAGAGGACACTGTTCCAGAAGTTTGACCTTGGGCTGAATCGGCTGTGACGTCCAATTCTGGAAGTGTTAACACACTAAATGCTGCAGCGCAGCAAATGATTATGGAGGTGCTCAGACTGATGATGATCAGTTAATCAGCAGCACCTCAACGATATGTTCCCTCTTATATCCAATGGAAGCATCAGAGGTGTACTTAGTTTGTCTTCCTCTTGGTTTTGTAAATAAGTACAGTGTGGAATCAGTCGTGTTTTTTTTAACTTCGGCTCAAATAATTTTAGAACATGGTGAAGATCAGATGCAAGAGGGTGTACTTTCTTTTTATTATGACAATAAAACCGAACCAAAATATGCAAAACATAGAAAAGAAGAAATTGTGCAAAGGCTCTGATCCTGCAACACATACAGCTTCTGAAGAGAAAATGTTTTTAATGTTTTGATCAGATGATGATACCTTCCATCCAACCTCATCAACCTACACCGACCAAACATCTTCTCAATGTTGGAAGGTTCATTAATCAGTCCCAGCTTTCAGATTGTTCAACCGTGATGTAATAAGGAACGATCGTATGTGTTGTGGATGTTCTGTCTTTCCTGGCTGCTGTTCTGGTGATTTAAAGGTTGAACTAATTGAGTGTGATGTGTCTCTCCAGGCGGAGAACTCTGCCTTGTCCATGGAAAATGACAACCAGAGGAAGCAGTATGAACGCTGCTTGGATGAGGTCAGTGCTTCAGTTATGCTAATTAAACAAATTTAATTTGAACTAAAATAAACTAATATTAAAGGTTAAACCACGTACTTCTCAACACGTTTTGGTGGTTCAGGAAGAACAGCAGGTGTTCTACCAGGTGCAGGGTCAGAGGTCACTATCACAAATAGGTTGGGGCTGCTGATTTAAATTCCAGTCTCAGAGAAAAACATGAAAACTGGAATAAAAATGATGTTTTTCAACGTTTATATGCTGATTGACACCATAATGAGAAAACTGTGGGTCAGGTTTACCTTTCATTGGACCCTGTGCTTAAAGGCAGCAAAATCTCCTTGTCCTTTCAGTGGCTGGTTTAGTCCTGGGGTACTTTCCTCCTACTTGCAGGTTTCAAATTTCTTCACCTCAAACTTAAGGTTTCTTTCTCAAAAATTACAAATTACCCTCATGAAACTTAACGGGTACCGTCTTTGAAGCTAAAGGGTACTTTCTGGTGCTTTCAGGGAAAATACAGCTTACTTTGCCAGAACCTGCAGGCTAAAGGATAACAACTCAGACAATTAAGGAACACCTGTAAAGATCCCTTCTGGTTTGGAGAAGGTACGCCTTGAAATTCAGAAGGAATCCTGCAAGCTCCAAACCCTTAAGGTTTCAGGAATAGTACCCAGTATATTCCTGGAAAGACATTCCTCTTCATTTGACAAGAATCTACTCTAAAGTCTTAGAAAACTAAGCTGCAAGATATGGGAAGCTAACCTGTGTGTTTCAGAAAAGTCCTGATAAAGTAGCTTGTGTCTTCAAGAAAGTTACCCTGTAAGTACTAATAAAGTAACCTTTAAGTTTCAGGAAAGTAACCTGTTAGCACATAGAAAATACTCCATAATTTCAGAAAACTACTGGTAAGGTACCATGTAAGTTTAGGGAATGTAACCAATAAGCTCCAGGAAAGTAACCTGTGAAGTTCAGGAAAGTATCCTGTAAGTTCTAGGAAAGTTAAATGGAGGTTTCTTCCTGTTAAAAGGGAGTTTTTCCTCTCCACTGTCGCTACATGCATGCTCAGTATGAGGGATTGCTGCAAAGTCAACCCCAGTGACTGTCCACTGTCTCTACATGCTCATCCAGGAGGAGTGAATGCTGCAAGTCACTGACTGGATGCAATCTGCTGGGTTTCCTTAGATAGAAAAACTTTTTATCCAATTTGAATAAATAAGTAACTCTGACTGCACCGTTCAATGGTTAGGACTAATTGGAATGTTTGTACCTGACTTTTGTGAAGTGCCTTGAGACGACATGTGTTGTGAATTGGCGCTATATAAATAAACTGAATTGAATTGAATTAACTGGATTACTGCTGAGTCTGGTTCCTTTAAAAGAACACAGGATCTGTATTTTAGGCATGAACTGAAACCTCTAACATCAGGAGGTGTTGGAGGCCACAGAGAGGACAGAAGGATGGAGAAACATCTCTGATCCAGGTAGTTTAGAAGAATAAACACAGGAGAAATGAGTTGACTGCTGTCCATCCTTCCTTGGTTTCCTCTGACATCAGATGGAAAGGTTTCTGTGTCTCTGTGAGACGTTTCTGCTCTAGTTTCCTTTGCAGCCTTCTGAATATTTCATGCAAAGAGGTGAAGAGAAATTCTGTTGTAGCACAAAAGGATCAGATGTTTTATGTGCTTTTGCTGTAGAAACACAAAGAAACTTTCTTTCTTCTTTCTTCTCATTAGACCTGTTCAGGGTTCAAAGGAAAAGTTCTCATTAATATTTTCACATATTAGATTTTTTTTACTGCTGCATTGAGAATAAAGTTTGGACCGCCGTCTCTGGAGGCAGCAGCTGTGTTGTTTACCTCGAGGTTATGCAACATACTGTCGGTTTGGGATCATCATATCTCATTCTTATGATTGGTGTTTGTGTCGGGTCAGTTTTTCAAATCAAGCTAAAGCTCTGAAGCTTCTTCTCAATTAACCTTCACCGTCCAGATCTGTTGTGAAACTTCTATGTGTCTCTTGTAGGTGGCTAACCAGGTGGTGCAGGCCCTCCTCACACAAAAGGTTGGTTTCTGCAGCAGTGGCGCAGTCATGCAACAGAGAACTGAGTGTTGCTGTGATTTGTTGTGAGTGGAACATTCATGGCCATGCTGCGCAATTTCTGAAAGTAAAATCAGAAAATATTTGTTAGTGAAAATAAAAAGAAAATGAAAGTTGGCAAACATTTGATTTTTAAAAGAAAACGTTTGATGGACATCTAACATGGAATCTGTTCAAGTTGCCTCATTGCTCCATTTGTTGTCACTTCCAGGACTTGAAAGAAGAATGTGTGAAGCTGCGGACCCGTGTGTTTGACTTGGAGCAGCAGAACCGAATCCTGAGCGTCTTGTTTCAGCAACGTGTCAAAACGTCCTCAGCTCCTGTCTCCCAGGTAGGAACTCACGGTGTTATGGATACTAAGGAATGACGACAAGGCTGTTGGAATCTTGTATAAGCAGTGCTCCACTTCTGCAGTTTAGCAGCCTTCCCAGCAGCAGCCCAGATAAAGAACCTGCTGAGATTTAGAGATTTTTGGTTCCACTCAATCCCTCTTCATTTCTTAATTAGAGACGTTTTGCTTCAGTGTACTGAGTGAGCAAACAAGTGTCATCGTCCTTTCTTCATTACTACACATGTGAAGCAGTAAATATGAAAGAGCTGGACCTTTCACCCAGCTGCAGCTGCTGCAGAAATGCTGCAAAGAGCTGAGCAGGAAATGATTGCATAAAAGCTCTGCTAACCATCATGACACCTGATATTTTCCTTCACTTCTTTGGGCTTTAAAGCTGCATTTATTTTTGTGTTTGCACATAAAACAAATCCTCTGTTCACAAACTGCCTGTTACCAACCAAACAAGATGAATTGTGGGGAGTTATTGGGTTTTCCAGAGGACAACGGACTCTAAAACAGAGCGTCAAACAAGGCGGTGAAAATCCCAGAAATCTTCCTGATGTTTTCCTACTGGGTGTGGGTTAGCAGGTTAGTTTATAAGGTGATGATTTCAGTCTTGTCTTTTCACTGAATGAAAAAGAATTATTTAAATGTAAGTGAGAGTTTGCACGTTCTCCTCGTGCATGCGTGGGTTCTCCCTGGGTACTCCTCCTCCCTCCTGCAGTCCAAAACATGACTGTTAGGTTAATTGGTCTCTGATGGACTGGCGACCCGTCCAGGGTGGACCCTGCCCCTCACTCAATGACCGCTGGAGCCCCTCCACAACCCCCCCATCACAGGGAGTAATCATCGTCACCTGGCCTGCCTGAGCCTGTGTGTTTGAGGAAGGATGGAGGGCCTTGATTCAGGACACCTCTAACTCTCTGGTTACATTAGGAGTTAGCAGATAACACTGAGAAAATTATGGATAAACTACTGAAATGGAAAATTTGTTTCTGACTGCGAGATACGCTTGTTAGGTTTCTTAATCACTTTGACAGCAACCTGTCCCCGTAAGGCTGACTGACTCCGAGTGAGATTGGAGCAGGTCGCTGTGAATGAAGAAACGACACCAGCAGGCGAAGTGTGAGCACATCTTTTGTTTAGCCTGCTTGTTTGCAGTCTTTGGTTTTGTTTAAAGATTGTACAGAGAAGTTGGAGCCAAGTGAGCACAAAGACTGCATGAACAAACACAGCAGCTCTGTGGAGATAGCTGCTCTGTCTCCGAAACAGCTTTACTACGGTTTTCTTATTTTAATACCGCCAAGCAGAAAGAAGCTAAAAGAAATTTAGTTTTATAAACTATATATTTTGATACTTTAATTACACTAAATACCCGAGTAGAGCTTATAGTAGAGGGATCCTCCGATTATAACAGAGTGTATGGTTACACTCCTCAGATGACCCTGGGAGACCTCTCAGGTTACTCATGATGAGCTCCTGGTGTGTTTTAACTGTCAGACCCCTACCTGTGGAGAGTTGGCACACACCTCATGGTGTTTGCATCGATGCAAATGCATTGCAGTATTGCTGCCATTGAAGCAGACCTCTGCTTTGTCTTACTAACGTACAACAGTGGTGGCAGACTATGGAGACGAAGCTGTCCACACAGCTACCTGTGGAACGTTGAAGTTGTAAAACAACTCTGATGTGGTTCTTTATGACACGTCATCTTTACAATTTTCCAACAACCTCAACTAATCATTGCATACCAAGGCTGCTGTTATCCCTGTTGTTTGTGCACCATTTTCAACTAGATGTTTTCCTTCCACTCAACTCTCCATTGGTTAAGCACTCTGAACAGCCAGCTTCTTTAGCAATGACCTTTTGTGGCTTACCTGCCAGGCTGTCAGTGACTGTCTGCTAGACAACAGTCAGGTCAGCAGTCCTTTCCATGATGGAGTAGACCATAACATGGACACAACAGAACATTAAAGTATTAACATATAATTTGTATAGTTCCTATGTAAAATTCTAACTGTCTGAGAAACCAAATTAGTTTTTTTTATTAGCTGTAAGCCAGAATCAGAAATAAACAAATTTTTCACCCTAATGAATTAATAAAAATTTAAATTTATTTTTTGAATTGATTTCCTGGGATAACTGAACTTTTCACTTGTGTTCTGTTTGTTTTTCCTGATTTACTTTGATTTGCAAGGATCTGGGCTTGATGGTGAAGAAGGAGCTGCACACCAAGCCTGGCAGGGCCACAAGTCCAATCAGTTAGAAACCCATCGCCGGTCTGCATGTGAAACAAATTACTTCCAAATTGGATCATCCTTGGGGCTAAAGTGTTTGGCTCTCGGTGAATTTAAGCTTTGAGTTTTGCCTTTTTTTGTCTGGGGATTCTTCAGATCTTCTTCTGGTTTATCTTGCTGAGATTCTCTGTTTAAACTAAACCATTCCAGAAAGTTAAAGCTCAGCTTCACAAAACACTGAACATAGTTGACTAAATAGGATTGATGAAGCCGACTGAGCATTTTTATTGACCGAAGGCCTGAAGGGACGGTGTTGAATGAGACGAAGATCGGTGCCTGTGATTGTAAAAGAGGTGAGAGCAACGAAGATTCGTGGGAAAATAGGATGAAAAACTGTGAATGAATAACCGCAGCCTTGTTTTTTTACTGCTCTGGAGAATGAATGGATGAATTTAGATGAAACTGTGAAATTTAAAGTGAAAGTTAAGCTCTGTTTTAGGTGAAATACATCATCCTTGTGTTGGAATAATCAGTGGGTCAATAGGTTGGTCTAGAAATGGTCTAAAAGCAAAGTACCACCTCAGCAGGTAGAGCAGGGCAACATTTTATTGCTTAAATAAATAAAATACTAAGAATTTAAACTAAATACTTTTCATAAAGTCCAAAACTGATACACTTTCAGACAGGAATACATCAGTTCTTCATTTCTCCTCAAAAGTGTTTCATTTAAAAACAATCATGACATGTTAATAACACGTGTGTGCAGTAGGCTGAACATGGACCAGACGGAACAAAGGTAAGCGCTGACCCAGGGGTGCAGAGAGGAGATTATGCACTCATCGACCACTTCATTAGGAACACCTTTTCAGCTGCTTGTTAACACAAAAGGTAAATCAGCCAAGCACACAGAAGCAACTCCAAGCATTCAGGCTTCCAGACGTAGTGGAGACCTGCAGAAGTTCAAACTGAGCATCAGAATGAGAAAGAAACTGGGTTTAACTTTTAACATGGGATGGCTGCCGGTACCAGATGGTCTAAACTGAACAGAACCTGCTCATCTACTGGGATTTTCACCCACAGCTCACATGTCTCAGGTTTACAGAGAATGATCTGACATACAGAAAATAATCAGCGAGCAGCAGCTGGGAGGATGAAAAACGCCTTGATGAGGTCAAAGGTCAGCAGATAGAAAAGCAACAGAAGCTCAAATAACCACTGGTTGAAACCAAGGTGGTATTATTGTTCTAAAGACCAGCTAACCTGAGACCAGGACCGGTGTCCAGTACCACAACTCTAATATACAGAACACCATCTCTGAACACATAACATGTGAACCCTTGAAGCAGATGTTCTACTGCAGCAGAAGACACCAGGTGCCACTCCTGTCAGCTAAGACCAGGAAACAGAGGCTATAGTTCACACTGAGTGAGAGCCTAAGCAGACGTGGAGCACCTTGGTACCAGCTGAGCATCATCTAAACTCCAGTATTGTTGCTTATCATCTCCAACCTTTTATGACCACAGTGAACCCATCTTCTGGTTCTTACTCCCACCAGGATAATGTCCCAAAGCTCAGATCATCTCAGACTGGTTTCTTCAGCAAGACAATAAATTCACTGAACCCTAGTGGCCTCCACAGCCACCAGATCTTAGTCCAACAGAACATCTTTGGGACGTTGTCTCCACTACTGACAGAAAAACACAAAGAAAAAAAAGACTGAAACTCTTCAAAATGCACGGCGACAAACCCCAAAGTTTCTGGGAAGAAATCTTTCAGACAGATGAGACAAACCTGGAGCTTTTCGGTCATTAGCTTTGTTTACAGAAGGAGAAGCGAAGATCTCCATACCTACAGAGGATGGCTCTGTTTGGTGCATCTTGGATCTCTGCAGGACACAATAAAATATCGAGATTACCAAGGCCTCCTGGAGCCAGGAGCCCAGAGAGCTCAGTCTCAGTAAGAGCTCACGAGCCCTTCAGCAGGATGATGACCCAAAACACACAGCTGTGTTTCATCTGCAGCAACTGCAGACGCTGGATCAGTCCGCCCAGGGACAGGGGGCCAAACCTGTTGGTGAATGAAGACCTCTCACTGTGAAGTAGAGACTGCTTTTTAGCAGCGATTGATGTCAAATTCAGCTTAATAAAACTTTATTTGTCCATAAAGGGGAAACTTTAGAAGACACAGTGAAGCAGATTAAACATCAGAATCACTATAAGAACAACAATTAACATCCAGAGAAACAGACAAGAATCGCCACGGAAACCGCCGTTTGGATGGCAGCCAGTCAAAGGCAGGCTTAAGTTTTGATGGTTGTGGAGCGTTAATTTAGTTCCAGTAAATAAATCAGCCTAAGCTTTACACTGTAGGACGGCAATATTAATGACAATCAACATCCATCATATTTATTTTAGCTTAATCCTATGTACGCTGCTGTTCCTCTAAAAACACACCTGCTGGAGGATCAGGTGTGTTTTAATCTGCACTTAATGCGCCGTTTAAAGCTCTCTGAGTAACTCAAAGATTTAAAGATAAACAAGAAAAGCTTTCCAGTGGGAATATTTGTAAAGCTTTTACAGAAGATTGGGAGCTGAAACACAACCTTCAATAGAGATTCATAAAAAAAAATAAAATCCAACGGTAATGACACTTTGATGCTGGTTAGTTTAGTTGCTTATATTTTTAAAATACTGTTAAAAGTAGTGATTGATAAAAAAAAACGTGCAGGCATACAAAACAATCAAATTATGGAGATAATTATTATCTTATGCGATTATAAAGAAGTTTGTGCAGCAAAAAGGCTGAAAATATTAAAACAGACGGTTCTCAGATCTGTCCTTGACTTTCAGGTCGGTCCAGTACCAACCAAAGGTTTCCTTAAACTGCTTTTGTCAAATCTCCCGATAGGCCTCAACATGCTGAGTGTAATTAGTTCCCAGATTAATCTGCACCGGCGTGCAAAACGTGGTAGTGCCCGCATAATAAAGGCAAGTCGTCCAGTAATAGGTGAATATCAGTGAAAGGACCGAATCACTGCAGTCCCCAGCTCCCTCATGCAATTATTTTCTATTCACATTAATTACTGCTAACAGATGACTCTAACGACTTTGAGAGGAAGCTGACCATGACAGCTTTCCAAACGATCAATGCTGCTTTAAATGGGGTCACAACACTTGACACTTTTGGCTCTCTGTGGTTGGAAATGCTGCTCAAACACACTGCATATTTAACAGGTCTGTTAACAAGTGAGGAAGATATTTAGCTCCTTACTGTACACAAATATAAATGGCTCTAAAAACCAAGAAGGGTATTTTAATATAGAAAAATCACGTTTCTTACTAATTCCACCTGTTTCAGACATTTATGCATGCATCTAATGTATTTTAATGAACAAAAATCGACTGATTACAGAGAAAACTATCGAAGATCCAGTGCAGAGGCAGCAAATCATGCTACTAAAATCCTCCAAAAGATTATAAAAGATACAAGAATAGTTTGATGTAAAATAAAATCCATATAGGCAGGTACAACAATAAAATGAAATTCCTCCCTATGAAATTTAATTTCTCCTGAAACTATTTAGCTCAGAATAAATGAAAGTTAAGATTTTAAACTAGTTCAAGATATTTGCCCAAATGCATAAGCTTTGCCATATTTTTGTGTTTTTGGACACAAAAATCTACAAACTACATTCATAAAACTCTGAGTCTGTCAGTTTTAACATGTCAACCAAAACCAGAACCAGAATTTGGCTTATGCACTGAACGGTCCAGAACTTTCTAATCTTCAAGACGTTTTTAATCTTTTAAGGTTCAGGCATCTTGATAAAGATTTCTTCATCTTTCCATCTATCTGTCATGTTCGCAACACATTTCTCTTGTCCAGCTAAAAAGTACAACTACTCCCTAAACCTTCTCAGGCCAGAAGACAAGCAGGGAGGTCTTCCCTTAGATCTCTCCCAAAGGTATGCTTCCTAATAGGATGCTCAGACCACCTCAGCTGACTCCTTTGGATGTGGAGGACATGTGGTTCTACTCTGAGCTCCTTGGTGGATGATGGAGCTCCTCGCCTGAGACACAGATGGATCTGTAAATTAAAGAGTAAACCTTCTTTTCCACAGCAGACCCTCTATCATCTCCTGTTTCATCCACTCTTGATGACCTGACCGGATGGAAGCATTAATCATTTTTCTGCTTCCACACTTAAAGCGGTTGACCCTTCGTAGACTCAGATTATTTTATGGAAAGAGAGAGTGGTTTCTAAGAGACCAACATTTAGCTTTAAAACTTACCAAATTCAAACATCATGCATCCACATGATCCGCTCAAGCCCAAGAAAATGACCAGTGGTATAAAAGAATATTTATGCAAAGCAGCATTTTACCCTGTGGCTGAGTTACAATGACAGTTGCATGTTATAAATTGTTTGCTAATAATAGCACGCTCTGGCTATCCTAATAACTTGTTCTAAGTTTAAAATGACTAAACTGCAATCCTAGGAAAGCCTGTGAAGACTGAACTCTCAGTGGCTCCTCACCCTTTAGGAGGTCCAAACCCCCAGAGGACAGGAAAGAAGCTGTTCATCCTGGTTGTTGCAGTCTAAACCTGAAAGTAACTGGAAACGTCCCTGGAAGCGAAGTAAAGAACAGGCACTGCTGTGTACCACCAGTAGATGGTGCTCTGGCTCTGGTCAGCACATTTTGACTTAAGTACTAAACCGTAAATCCCACTGCGGAAAATTGAAGAGAAATTGGGTCGATGCAGCTGTTAAAGGAACATATTTTCCTCCTCAGTGGAGAATCAACTTAGAACTGTTCATATTTCCTAACGAGGAAAATCAATCAATCATTTCCAAAGACCAGTGCAGGTTGAACACTAGGGGGGGCTAAAGGCAAGATAGTAACAATGCCTTGCCTAAATTTACTGTTAGGCTATGGGAAACTTCTTAGCCCTGTACAGGAAGTCTGTTGGACAAAAAAACTGAAAAAGATGAACAAACGAGTTCATAGGAGTTAATTTGTCAGTAAATCATATAATATACAAATGTGTATTTTACTGTGAAAGGTGCATCAGTTAAATATTTTAATAATAACTTGTGTTTTTCTCCCCGTTTTTATTTATTTGCATAATCAAAGGCTCTGACTCTCTTTCCTGTAATTCTCAGTGGTTGATAACTAATAAAATCTTTTCCAGGATGTCCAAAGAAATGGAAAAGCAAGAAGTATTACTGCAGGAAGATGGCCCAGCCTGCTGAGCCTCACATGCCCACGCAGCAGTGGAAGCGGCAGCGGCAGCGAGCTCTCACTGTCCAGTGCTTGCAGTGAATACTCCAGTGGGTCTCATACTTGGGCAGATGGACGTGGCTTCTCCAAGCAGGTACATTTTTTTGGTTTTGTTTTTGGCTACTTTTATTTTGTATCATTAACTTAGAACATAAAGACCAATTAAACAATTGTCGATGTCTACACAGTGTGCCTCCAGTCGCGACAAGCGGATGAGTACAGGCTCAGTATCCAGCAATCATTCAGTATTCATTGAGCAAACTGACTTGGGGTGGAAAGAGGGCCATATTCTGAAAGGCCTAAAGCATCTTCAAATGAACAAGTCCAAAGAGGCAACCTCAGCTGCAGCTGTACCACACTGCAAAGACTGCATGACCTCAAATGAGGGGATATATTCTTCTGGTGTCAAGTCACGCCAACAAGGTTCTGCTGCCAAGAAAACTCCAACAAGTAAACCTTTCATAGCTGAAGCACGGGCTTCCATCCAAGACTCTGATGATCCAGATGAGGAATCACCTAAATTACCTAAGGGAGAATCTGGTGACCAAGCAACAAAAGAACATCTTCATTTGGACACATTGGAGGTTTCTGGGGATGATGACAAAGATTCTCAAGAAGACTCGATTCTTCCAGCTAATTCTGGTCCTTTCCCTTCACCTGACTTTGACAGCTTCCTATTTTTAGAGGGCCCCACTGTCAAACCTGGTGTGAGTCCAACAGACAGCCTTACAAAATCTGAAGGAATCAACAAGAACTCATTAGATAAAAACATATCATCAATTGTAAAAATCAGCGACAGGAATAATAACCAAGAACGGTCCACTGATCGTAAATCCAGACTTGATTGTAACAAGAGACAACAAGGCAGACTTCCTATCAAACAAACAGAAGCAGAGACAAATGATGTTAGCTCGTTGGGTCAGCATTCTGCAACAAGAGCTCTAAGCTGCATGAATGAAGCCAGACAGCGAAGCTCCTCAATGGAAGTGCCTCACTGCAGAAACCAGGCAAATCCAACAGGTCGGGAAAGCAGGGATTGGACCAGCTCAGAATCTCCAAAGAGAAAACCCAAACCTCAGTTCTGTGACTCGGCAAGGAAGGCTTTTATTCTGAGAAGCAAGAGTGCAGATGGAGGCCAAGAGCAACTTAAGCATACACATTCTCCTCTACACCAAAAGCTTATCAAGGGTCAAAGGCCCAAAGGACAGGCAAATTCAAATTCTGCAGGGCGTAGTGTTCCTAGCAAAAGGATTAACCCTCATGGTTCAAGTAAGTGTACATTCCCTAAAACTGAAAAAGATCTAGATGTTTCAGCAGCAGTGGGTTCTGAGTCTCTTGAGAGTGTGCAACAGCTGTCTCCACTTGCATCTCCTGTAAAACAGTCAAAGATTCTTAAGTCACCAGGCATCAGGGACAGCCTGAAGAGTCCAACAAAACAAGAAGCTAGAGTGTCAAGCGATGACTCTCTTGAAGAGAGCATCTATGACAACCTGCCCTGTTCACCGCGCAAACAGAGACGCCAAGAACAACAATGCGATACGTTCAGATCAGAGTGCAGGTCCCCATCTCCACCGCTACCACCAGGCCGAAGTACTTCGCTTCTCCTTAGAACCAGCTCTGAAACTGCAGCCAGAGACAAAAAACTGGCAAGTCAGACTCCAAGTTATATCACTGGCAAGCCATCATCAGCCATGGCCAAGACGAATACTGACATCGGCTCTGTTTTAGAGACTCAACAATCCAACATAATAAAAGATAATCAACATGCTGACCTGCAAATGAAAGATATCCCTGTAAAAACCTACTTTACCAATCCGTCAAAGATTCCCCATGTGCCCGGTCAAGAATCACAAGCCTCAGATTCAGTTCAGCTGGATAGAAACACCACATGCCTCAATGAAAATGGAGCTCCAAGTATATCAACAAGTCAGAGCATCCTACAAAGATCCCAACAGAGTATTAGTGAGCCAAAACTTTCCGAAGTCTTGCCTACCACGTTCTCTAATGTTTACTACCATGGGATTCCCAGTAATCCCCAGACTTCCACCTCAAATGCTGTTAAAAGGACACTTCCTGTGAACGCTAAATCTCACGAAGCAATCTCTGGACAGAACACCAGCACTTTTCTGATATTTGGAAGACAAAGTAACGAAGATGCAAAGAGTCTTCAGACCTTTCAAACTTTTACATGTGATCCCCAAGTGTTGCATGAATATGGTGCACGGGAGAAACCTTGCAGGAAGATTGAGACCCGCTGTAATTCCCTCGATTCTGAGCCTGTTGCATCTGACACCAGTGGGATGTTAGATTGGGGATTTGATGAGCAAGGTTGGCTGTTTAAACGGTCTGTTTCTGTATCTACCAGACCTCTTCTGAAGCCAGTACTGGGCATGAATGGAGCTAAGGCCCGTAGTCAGAGCTTTGGTGCGCGCTACATGGACAGACCAAGCTTTAACAGATCTGGAAAGGTCCGCACCCAGATCAAAACCCATTCAGGGAGCTCACTGAATTCTCTTGGGGATGTCCTTCCAGGTAGTATGAGCTGCTCCAGTAGCTACCACTGTCCAATGAATAGATCCCTTTTAAACAACTTTTTGATTGAAGAAGGATTGACCGTCCCATCACATTTGGGGTCGTCCAGTGAAAGACTTCAAAGTTTAAAACTCCAGCGAGAACAGGCTAGACGCCTTCAGATCGAGCAACAGTTTTCAAGCGCCTTTGGAGAGCCAGTCTCTGAGGAACCCGAGAGACAAAGCACTATAACCACCATCGAAGAGAAGGTGATGCTTGGAATTGAGGAGAACTTGCACAAGTCACAGGAGCATGAGAAAACGAATGAAGTAAAGCAAAAGTCTGGCTCCAGCATTGCAAGTTGGTTTGGTTTTCGTAAGAGTAAGCTTCCTGCTCCAAGCAGCAAAAAGACGGATCCACCAAAAGTAAAAGAAGAAAAGCGGGAACAAAAGATTACATCTCTGCTGGGGGGAAAGAGTACAAAGACAGACAAAAAGAAAGACAGACGAAAAAGTGATGGAAAAGAGTGGTAAGACATACAGGAAATTAATAATAAAATGTCATCTTTAATTCTAGTTCTCTTAGATGAAAACAAACAACTAGTGTGTTTTCACTGGAGTGTATTTTTTCTTCTTCTTGAGTTTCTTCATCAAATCATCCTAGACACATTCAGCAGAATATTTAGTCCTTTGACATGTCCAGACATGTTTCTTAGAGGATCACAGACAGATGTAATATCTCAGTAATCATCTGCTGACTCAGCATTGGCATTTGAGTCAATATCCCAGGACTGCAAAATTAATCATTTTTCTTTCAGCTCTGTGGGAATGAGAGAATCCCATGATGCAGTACGGGCTTGCATCTCAATGCCCTGTCCAGGAATGTCCCTCAGTGAGATCCAAGGACATGCTAACATCATAGGGGACCCTCAGGTAAAGACGTTCAATGGTCCAACTGGGCTCTTTTACTCTTTAAATGAAAATCACACAAGCTGAACTGTTAAGACATCTTTCAAGTAAAATAATGTTAGAAGAAACAATCAACCATTTTCCAAAGTAGCAGAACCCTGAATCTGAATCAGAATCAACTTAATTGGCCAAGCTTGTGAACTCAAACAGGGATTTTGACTTCAGTTTCCATCTAAATATATCAACATCAATCCAAACAACCACAATGTGTAAAATCTCTTAAATAAATCAGAACAAGGAGCAGTGTTTTGGGTTTTGTTCGTGTTTCATGTTCATTTGCATGCAAGCACCAACCATTTACAAGGAAGGTAGATGGCAGTGAACAAAAGATAAGAAAAAATGAATGTTCACATTTCGATCTCTTTTAGCTTGAACCAAACTGGGTTTTGTATCTGCAATATTTAAGGTACTATTTAGTATTTTAGGTACTATAGCAAAAAGCAAAACGTAACTGTATTATTTTACTGTATTATTTTAAATGCAAACTTGAAAGAACATTTTGGTTACTAATCATTTCGATTTCTACAAAAACGCAGATGATGAACCGAAGACCTGATGTTGAAAATGGCTCCAGTGTGAAGAGCTCCAGCCAGGATGCAGTAATAGGTCAGATTTTTCTGTTCTCTGCTGTATCAGGTTCTGGGTAAAGTCCTGGAGCACCTAAATGTCCCGATACCTTGACAAGCATGATAATGAGTTGGCTTGTAACCAATGGTTGCTCTTTGTGAGGATCCAGGCATTAAGGTTGTGTCTGTGCTTACCATTTTACAGTTTGCAGACAGAAGTGAAGACCAAATATGACAGACGTGTGTAAGTCAAGATATATGATAAATACACTAAAATCAGTCAAACAAACTGCAAAATGCTGAGTTCTGTCAGTTTGTGCTTCTTCTCCACATCTGTGTGTTCATTAGATGTGTTCCAACTCTGCATTTAGAACCATCTACTAACAAGCCTTCATCATTCAGGCTCTGTTCCAACAAGAACAGTTTGTACCTGGTTAAACCTCCATCTTCACACATTCTGCATTTAAAGGCTCATTAAAAAACACACTCACTCATCTTAGAAACCATGATGGGCTCGCAAACATATTCATAATCCATGAACTTATTCACATTTTGCATCATTACAACTACAGGTTTTAATGTATTCTATTGGGGTTCTATGTGGTAGACCAACACAGTAAGTAGGTAAACTTTATTTCTATAGCACTTTTCACAGAGTCCCAAAGGCTTCACAGTGATCAAAACATACAATATAAAACATTAAAATGGAACAATACCAAGTGGCAACATTGGGTCAGTTAAGACTGGAATGCTTGTCTAAACAAGTCCAGAGAGACCAGCTCGAGAGAAAGTTCATTCCAGAGTCGAGGAGCAGTAGCCTTAAAACAACGGTCACGCCTTGTTTTAAAGAAGGTTCGTGAAACCATTAACAGCTTCTGTCTAGACGACCTCAGACTCTGAGTCGAGCTGTAGGGCTTAAATAGGTCTCAACTGAAGGCAGGGCTCGAAAAGTTAACACTAAAAATTTAAACTGCACACGATACACAACAGGGAGCCAATGGAGAGATTTTAGCACAGATGTAAGCTCTCCTGTTGGTTCTGGTCAAAGGTCTTGAAGCTGAGTTTTGAACTAACTGCAGATGAGGCAGCTCTTTCTTGTTAAGACAAGTAAAGAGACTGTTGCAATAGTCCAACCACGAGGATACAAACGCATGAGTTATCATTTCAAGCTCATCTCTGGACACCGGTTCAGTTCTTAACCAGCTGCCTAGCATGCTGATCCAGTGACATGGCCTCATCAAAGATAACCCCAAGATTCCTCAGTTTGTTTTTAGCTGAGAGGCTCGGATCACCTAAGTGCTGTTTAATGGAAGGGATAGCACTATCGGAGCTATGATAAAAGTTTCCCCTGAGTTCAGTTGTAAACTGTAAATTATTGGCTCACCACTTCTTCACTTGTGTCAGGTAGTTGATTAGGGAGCTTAGCTTGTGAACCTTAGACGGCTTGAATGAACAGAACAACTGGAGGTCATCCGCAAATAAATGGTACGAGACCTCGTAGAACTGTTGGATTATCTGACCAAGAGGAAGAACATATAATAAAAACAGGAGGGGTCCAAGGACAGAACTCTGAGGCACGCCACACAGTATTTTGCCGGTGTTGTAATTATAGATTATTGATTAATTGAATATTTATCAAGAATTATAATTAAAATCATAATCCAATAAAATTACCTCCTTAACCAAAATCCTCGTTTATGAATTGAAACCAGAGCTGTCCTCTGGTGTTGTAATTATGGCTCAAGGCCTCTGATAATTCACAATTATTAAATGTCACTGTTAATCGGACCGTTTCTGCTGAAACGTGGGGAACTTTGCCTATTTGACTGACGAATCACTCTTGTCAAAAATAATACACAAAACGCCTTCTCTTTAAGTACGTGAAAATTTATTAAATCAATCAAGCGGATACAATCAACTACCCCAAGTCCAATAATCTTCACCTACTCCAAACATGCAAGGTTCTACACAAAAGGGTAAAATAATCTAACAAACAAAAATATAAGCAAAACAGCAGTGTGTGTGTATGATGAATCAACCAGCAGTTATGGCAAAAGTGGTATAATATGACAAAGGGATTGTGGTGTGGAACGGAGGTTTGAACAGTCCGCCAGAAGCGTAGCCCCAGCGGGGACACGAGCTGTCATAAAAACCCCCACAGCAAAGTTGTAAACTCAGCAGTAAGACAAAAGAGTAAAAACCTTTTGGCGGCAAATTTAGCAAAGCAGTAAAGTTGGAAACAAAGACAAAATGGTGAATTTACACCAAGAGGTTCATGTCGTAGTCCAGTACCGGCGCTCCGGTGTTCGCCCGGTAAGAAACTTGTGAGACGACTTGTGAGACGCGGCGGCCTCAGGACTCAATTACAACGTTGCATGCAAATACAATTTCATAACATCAGACTATAAATTGCGATTCTGATCGCACTAAAAATCCTATCTCTCTCTACCCTGCCCAGACTACTTCTAATAAAAGAAATCAAAGAAAATAATAAAAGATGGGTATTACTTTGTGGAGCAATCTCTCAGGGCTGCCAGCGTGAGGGGGAGAGGAGGAGGGGAAAAGTTGGAAGTTAACGTGCGTCCACGGTTAGCTTCGGGTAGAGCGGTCAATCTTTGTCCTTTGGCCTCCTTTGGCGAAAGGGAAAATTATGATCTGACCGTCAGCAGTCGACTAGAACAAAAAACAAGGTGGCGATCCGTCTCCTTGAAACTCCGTGGTTTTTTGGTTACGTGTTAAACCTAACACCTAAAGTTGAAATTTCTGGCCTTCTTATTCCAGGAATTTCTGTCATGAACGTTCTTTTCGTGGCCAACGAAGGAGAATAAAATGTAAGACTCCACGTGGGACCTCTTCTCTCCAGAGGATGCTTCAGTTGCGTGGTTTCTGTCGAGATCTCCAGCTGAGAAGCGAGTTTTTAAAGCTCCCGCCTTTCCATATATAATCTCGTGTGACGTCAGACTTCTTGTGACGTCAGACTTGGACGTCCCCGTCCTACCAGCCACGGGCCCACTGGGATTTTAGTGGCGGACAATACTGGATTACAAAATGGCGATGATGTCGGCAAGGCCTGTGGTGTTCCAGCCAAATGTGTAAATGGTCCAATATTCAGCAAACAAGGGTCCAACATTCCCCCTAGGTTCAAAGGGTGGAGATGAATCGCAGTCTTTGAAAAGCTACTGGGGGACCAATTCCTGTCCTTTGCTGAACAATCCGTGATCCGTGGCGAAGCAGAACACAAACAAAACTGTCTCTGTGTTCCTCAAAACCTAGGACTGGGCAGAGTAGAGGTTTAGCCTGGCGCAGGACTAAACTCTGACTAACTCATACCTTTCTTACGTTGTTCAATGAGAAATACAAAACAATACATTCATTACATCATTACATTCTTTGGTCATTAGCTTTGGTAGCCCTGAGACAAATTGGAAAAAAAGAATAGAAGATACAGTACACATATATGTATATATATGAAAGGTAAATAATAATAGAATAAAACAAGATCATGGTTCATAGCTCATGCGTCCAACTTCCCATTAGGCACTGGAACCTGCCTGTGGTGGTGCTATGAACCTTGGGGGAATGAAATGTGAGGAATCAATCCTGACTTGTAAACGGTTAACCTGCCTGTATGCGGTGTGTTATCTTTAACAAAACCAACGTTTAAAAACAGGTTTAGGCTTAAACCATTAGCTCTTCCACAAATGGTGTTTCCCTTTAGGGTTAATATTTTTAACTCCTGTCTCTAAACTATCTAGATGCGAAAAGAGGAGAAATACTAAATGAATTGCAGTACTCAGGCTATAAGCCAGGTGTGTTGTGGAGGTTGCCAGGTGTCTGCTGGGGTGGATTTAGGATTTTCTCTACTAAGTTCAGCAGAACATAGGCAGTAGGTATCTTGGCCTCTGGTGGGAATGTCTACAGATGAACAAAACCTCTTTTAATAAGACTTTGCATGACATCTCTGGCAATGTGTGTGACCATTTACACATCATTCTTAATCAACTTCTGTGAGGGTCTGCTGTGCATGCAGAGTGTTATGGAAAATTATAGTGCCATCTTATAGTTAACACTGTGTTCTAGAAAGGTAGTTATATTAAATGTTTCGGTTGTGACGTGAAAAGGTTGTTTAGTGATTAGTGCATGTTAGTGTGAGTTATGAAACCATGCACCTATTTAACTAGTCCTACGCAACTGCGGTCTCTCCTTTCCCGGACATGGAGACAAGCTCTGTTCTTCGGTGAGGAGACTTCGATGTAGAACTTAGATCTGGTTCAGCAAAAGAGCAGCAGCTGTGATGAGGGTGTCAATCTTTTCGAAAAGCATCCGACCCACTTAATGAAGCTGCATGTCACAGTTAGGAGGAATTTGTTACCTCCTGCTAATTTTGGAAAACTGGTTCGACCCCTGTCTCTGAAGGTGGAACCAAGGTTAATGTAACCCCCTTCGCTGAAGCGGAGGTTGATCTGACTGGCGGGATGGCTGAAACTGGCAGCAGGTTAAAGCATTCTTGGATGTATACCTGAGTGTTGTGAGACAGAGGCCGTATGCCATCTGTTGGGGTGTGTGGAGCGTGGCTTTGTAGCTCTCTATGGCCCCGACAGGAGAGTAATGGGCGTAGGATAATGTCGTGGACCCCCTTTGGTCTGTTGGAAAAATGCTGAAAGCGGAGAGCTGTTTGATGCCAATCTGCACACTGGAAGTGCACACTCTGGTTTTGTCACAGAGGGTAGCCCGTCTGCCAAAAGGAGTGTGTGGCTGTGTTGTGCCTCAGTTATGAGGGGATCTTTTTGGCACAAGCGGTCATACAGCCTCTACTGGTTGATGAATTTCCAGCCAGAATGCTAGAGGCATTTCTGGTATGAACATGGTTTCAGGTGTACACCTCCCAACACTTTGGGTGTGTAAGTTTTCACACCTGGGTTCTTTAAAGAGCAAATGAAATGATGCGTGACTGACTTTGGGAGGAGTTTTCTGGGCTGGCTGGGTGCAGCTGGTGTCCCAGAGGTGCCATGACCGGCCTCTGACGAGGGCCTGAGAGGCTTTCTAAGATGGTGACCTGGTTGTCACAACGGATCGTTCGCTGCTTGCACCCCAGTGGGCTTGGCACCTTTACCCACGATCCAGAGTTGGTCCTGGGGGCAGACAATGAGCGGGGCCAGCCTGTCCAGCAGGTTCTGGCCACCAAGAAAAAGCTCTTTGTTTAATGTGCACATATAGATGGGGTGCACAGAGGTCATGTCTTGGAGTGTGATGTCCAGCTCCCCCAAACTAGTGATGCATGATCTGGTTTTGCGTGCGGCTGGTGATGATTATATCACAAGCTGCGACCTGAAATGGTTTCATTGACGGAGAGCATGGCTCTACTCCACCTCCAAACATTATTGAGCACGTCAAGTTGATCTCTGATCCTATTTTTAAAAATAAAAAATTCAGTTTCACATGTCCTCCTAGACCGGTGGGACAGTATAGGTAACCACGTATGTTCGTTTTGGTTCAGTTTACCTGAGAACCTTGGAAAGATGGTTTGTGGTGTTTCTCCTGGAGAGGTCCCAAGGGTACTTGGAGTTTCCCAGGGTTGTCTTCCCCTCCGATCAGGTAGACTCTGATGGCTGGGAGACTGGGTCCACGCCTAGTCATGCTGACAGGAAGTTTGGGTCTGGTTACTGGAGGGTCGGCTTCTGTTTCAAGGGTTGTGGGGGAGTGGTGGCCTGACGCACTGCTTCTGTCACAACCTCTGCGTAAGGCGTCCTCCATCTCTTTCCCATAATCCCTTCTGCTTGTTGGTCCCACCCTTTTCATCAGTTTTACTAGCGTCAAGGTATTGGTCAGGTCGTCTGTCTCGACCGGAAGTGGTCGCAACTTTGACATGGTTGGTATTCAGGACCAAACCCCCGGTCCAGCTGACCAAACTACGTTGTTCCCTGAAACTGTTCATCTAAAGTCGGTTCCTGCTGAGGCCATTTCCTGACCTTCAAACGCAAGGCTGGTTCTTTCAGTCTGGACCTGTAAAACCCTAGCCTCGCCCTCTGATCCCTTGGTAGGGCGAGCCCGTGTTCCACGCCTCATCTGAGCATATTTGGGGACTCTCTGCATGCTCATGGCCTTTATTCTGCAATACATAGTAACATCTTATCGCACACTTTCATGAAGGTTGGGAGCGAACAGGGCGAATTAAAAAGCATGTTCCTCCTCAATGCCCCGGGAGCGTTGCGTCCTTGGAAGTAAAAACGCTCTCAAGCGCCGGTAATAATCCCTGGGTGCTTCGCTTTTCTTCTGCTTGGATAGTGAAAAGCACCAAGTGTGGCGGAGGCCACGCGTCCGTGTACACAGAATTATTCTTCCCTTAGCGCTTCGCAAAGGGTTGAATAACGGCTCCTGGACTGCAGGGGGGCAGGCTCTCCATGAAAACAGGAGCCTCCTGGATGTTGTCTTCCAGATGAGCTTCAGTTTTCCCGTGTCTGATGGGCAATACAAATCTAAAAGACAGCGTTCAACTTCTCCTAAGATAATCGTCAATGTTTGACTCTGCATTATTAGGGTCGAAAAGCTCTATGTCTTGGCCACAGACTTCAAGCTGGCGGATGCGCAATCCACGCTCAGGGATTGGTGCCGGGCCCATCTGAGTCATCATCTGAGGAGTTCACTCCGGCGCACACTCAGGGTGTGTCAGTGCATCACGCCTCATCCTCGGCGGGAGGCAGTGGAGGCTGCTCAGGGTACAACGGTGGGCCTGTGCTCCCCGGACTCGTGTCCTGGGCAGCGGTTTTGAGGGCGGTAGGAACCACCGGAATCCCAGGGGTGGCTCTCCTGTCCCTCGCCTGGCGACGGTGAGGGAATCGTAGAGGACCGTACTGCGAGTCAAGTTTGAAGGCTGCTCGCCTCTAATCCTTGAAAACTATTTACTCTGCTGGGTCCCCAGCCAGGTATCGTTCATGGCTGCTGATTACAGTGTGGTGGGGCCCACCGCACCACTGAACCTATTCTGACTACTTCAACCACCTGTTCTTGCCTCGGTGGATGTATGGGAAACCATGAGCTGAAAGGTAATCTCTGGAGAGCAGCTTCTACATCCTCCAGATCTGACACTGCACGGTTCTCTCTAGTGGTATCGCAGGGGTGCGCTCACCCTCCAAACTGTCAGACTTGGGACGTACCGCTCCTACCAGCCGCAGTGCCCACTGGCGATTGTCAGGGGCGGACAATACTGGATACAAAATTGGCGATGATGTCGGAAGGCCTGGTGGTGTCCAGCAATGTGTAAATGGTCCAATATTCAGCAAACAAGTGGTCCAACACCGGGTTCTGACATGATGTGGTTAGCTGACACACTGAAGCTTCTGTCAGCCAAATATGACGTGAACCCCTGAAGTACTGGGCCCGACATTTCAACCAGATTCCTCTTGTGTCAATATTTTATAGAACAACCTTTCAATGCAATTTGAGCTGCAACTCTTCAGAGTACTTCCTCCCTGACCTGCCTGCTGTGTTCCTTGGTCTTAGATTTTATTTATGGGTATCAGGTTGAATGGGGCTGAATACAAATACATGCAACAATTTCCATTATCTTCACAGTTCTGCATCACTTCCTGATGGTCTGTCACATAAAATCCAATCAAAAAAAACTGGAATTTGTGGTTGGAACGAAGCAGTTGAGGAGAAATTGTCACGATCTGTGGTTGAATCGGACCAAAATGCAGACAAGCACTGGGCAGCAGCTTGATGAGAGCAACTTCTTCTTTTAATCAAAAATGTTTTCCAAAGCAGTACAAAATAGTTTTCCAAAAACTTGCATGAGTAAAACCAAAACTTACAAAAACTCAGGGGAACTCAACTCTCAGGGGAAAACATAGCACCAACAGAACTTAACAGGGTAGTGAACGAGAGGAACCAGCCAGGAACAATGAAGACCAGAGAGCTTATAAACTGAGGGAAGTGGAGTATGGACCAATGAGACAGGGAGGCAGGTAATCAGAGGAGACATGAATCAGGTGTGGACCAGGCTGCAGGGAACTGAGGAATATGAATGGTTGCTATGTGGTGACCAGACTGGAAGGCAAAGGGAAATAGAGAACAATAGACACGAAATAACCAAAAAGGAAAACGGATCAAAAGATAAACATAACTAACTCACAAAGAGGAGCAGGGAGGCAGAGGAAAGGTAAAACTGACTACAAAACTAAACTATGAGAAAGGGACTAAAACAAACTCAGGGAAACAGAACTAAGCAAAACTATGGACAAAGATAAATAACCCAATGAAGCAGAAGAACCTAGAATAACCATTAACTAAAGTAAACTGAGAAACTGGAGGAAACAGAAGAAACACCTGACTGAATATAAGTAAACACAAAACTACCTGAGAGGAAAGCAGAGAAAATGAAGACGAGAATAAATACAAACCAAAACGTGAACAATAACAGAAAGCTAACCTATCAGAAGGAACTGGAACAAAACTATCAGGGAACAGAAGAAATAAATAAACATAACTACTAAACCAACAGGAATAGAAACACCAAGCTGAAAAGTAAGCACAAAACCAAAACAAAGTCCAAAATGACAGATCCCAACAGAAATAACTTAATATCAGGGTAAATCTAATATCTTAGTTAAAACATCTTACACACTAGTGACGTGAGTGAAAACAATAAGGCTGTAAACCTTTTAATGACGGCCTCGTGCCAAAGTAAAAATAGCAGCTTATTAAAGTTTTCTGGTGGAACAGGTAGAAGACCGGCGACAGGTATAGCTGAAATCTCATTGGCTAGGTGCAGTAAATATCAGACATGTTTAATACCCACAGACGCCCAACCTCCAGGGTTAATCACCTCATTAAATCTCAGCTCTGCACCAGCAAAGCACAATCATCCGAGTCGCTACTGAGAGAATTAACTTTGCTTTCAGCTCTGAGATGGTTGTTACCACCCAATCATCACTGCAGCCCGATGTTCATTTTACAGGCAGCTGAGAGAGAAATATTTACATGATATAAACCTTACATTATCCAGTTACCTCAAATCCATATTTTTCCATATTTATTAATATTATTTTGAGGTTTTGAATGATTTATTTATTCGGCTTCCTCCACACGATTGAATCATACAACAAATAACTGCAAATCACTGGGTTTAAAAACAAAAAATAGTTTGAATTTAAATTTTCTTTAACCTACACAGGGTCAAAATTATACATGCAGGTTCAAATATATACATACACCCCCATTAATATCTGGTTAAATGTCTTTTAGCTGTCCATACCCTTTCTGTACCCATCCACAAGCTTCTGTCATCATTCTGGCTGATATCGGACCACTCTGCTTGGCAGTTCTGGTCGGGTTCATATAAATTGGTTGGTTTTTTGGCACAGACCCAGGTTTGAAACACAGTTAATAAATTATCAACAGGGTTGTAGCTTTGGATAGGCCATTCCAGAACCTTAAGGTTAGCCGGCTTTATCCAGTCCAGAACCAGTTTGGATCTGTGTTTGGGACTAAGACAAAAATTATTCAAATTTAACCAGCCATGGACAAAAACAAACAACAGTTTCCACTCTGTCATTATTTAGCGAACAAAGATGACACCAAAACAAAAAAATAAACTGTGAAAAACATCCCATGAACTGGCAGCTTCTGGAAGCTCTTTGACTAGGCCATTGCAGCACCTTGATTCTTTATTTCAGCCACACTTCACCCTCCTTGATTGCCGATGGTGGTCAGAGGGCCCGGTGGCGCTGATTGTATGGCAGACTCGCCTCTGTCAGTCTGTCTCAGGGCAGCTGTGGCTACAATGCAGCTCACTACTGTCAGTGTGTGAATGGGTGTATGACTGATTGTAGTGTGAAGCGCTTTGGGTCCATCAGACTTGGTAAAGGGCTAGACAAGTAGAGGCCATTTACCATTTTACCCAATTAGGACCAAACTTCAACTGTTGGACAGATGGACTCACATTTGACTCTAGAATACTTTAGTATACAGAGGAGTTCATGGTCCATTCAATGACTGCAAGGCATGCAGGTCCCGTGGCAGTAAAACAAGCCCTCATCATCATCCCTCCACCACTGTGCCTAATGGCTGGTTTGAGATATTTTGCTGATTTGCTGTATTTGGTTTCTCTAAACATGGTTCTGTCCATGCTCTTGGGTCTTTGGGTCATTTCTCTGAGCTTCAAGCTCTGACCTTGGGCTGAATCTGCTGGGATGTCCACTCCTGGGAAGACTGGCGGCTATCTGAGATGTTTTCCTCTTGGGAATAATCTTCCGCTCTGCAAATGGTCTGCAGATAGTTTGGAGATGACCTTTTAACCCTCCCAGATTGATGGCTGCACCAGTCGCTTCTCTGAGGTATTGCTGATGTCTTTAGGCCTTGGCATTGGTCAGGCTCGTTTTATCATGTAACTTTTGCACGTTGGCTTCATCTTTTTGCATTTAATGATGGGGTGTGAAATCTGTTGTGAGTTTTGGGCACTTGATTTTAGATAATTATTTTAGAACCTGATAGTGACTAGAACATGTTATAATGTTCTGATAGATAAAGCCCACGAATTAAAAGAGGGTGTACTTTTTACCATTACCGTGGCATCATTATCACCTCTACACAGTTCTGTGAGATCAAGCTGGTATTGATCAAGGTCAGTACAGTGTAGATCATTCTGAGGGAGCAAACAACCTCACCATCCATATTGGAGGCTTTTTGGAGCCAATCAGCTGCCTGCGTCTGGAATTCTGCCTGTCCAGGGAAGATTATGTGACAGGAATTCCTGTTAACATGTGGCTTACAACCACACGACATATAACGCTTTATTTCTGTGCCTCATGTGGTCAGTTATCCATTACTGTTATAGTTTTATCTTGACAAAATCATTTAGGGGTACCTGGATACAGAGAGTGAACCTGTTATTCCAAGTTCTCAGAATTTAACTGGAAACGATAAAATTAGTTTTTAGAAACCTTGTGGAGGACGATGAAATCTTGCCGTGTGTTTGTCTAAATAAATGAGAAGCAGCCATGGCTTGGGCTCTAGTGTGTGATTGCCTGAAGGGTTCCACCTTCAGGCTGCAGAAGAAAACATGAGGCTCCCAGAGTTCCACACTAGATGGATGCTAGCTTGTTTTTCTGGATTCCTGCCATGTGTTTAATTATTTGTTTTCTTGGAAAACAGCAGTGTGAATTGTAATGCACCTTAACCTAAACTGTTTTTAAAACCTGGTTGAAACATGAGTGTTCAAAAGTCCCAATCCAGCCTTCATCACTTCATATTCTATTTCCATGTGGACTGAATATTTGTAACATTTTAAAAGGATCCAGATCAATAGTTTTCTGCACTTTGAAAAATCAGAAATAAAATATGCTCAGTGGTGTATTTAGGTTTCACACCATATGCTACACCATCATGTGCATTTCATATTCTGTTTGCAGACAGTGCATGACAACACTCATCTAACAACATCTTTCAGACAAAACAGTGGTTCAAGTGGGCTTGATCTGTATCGGTTGAGTGATGCTCTGTTGTAGAACCAAGATGTTACTAGTTAAGATTTGGATTTTATTGCTATTTTGTGATGTACTGTAGCTTGAAAGAAGAGGCAAAGACTTTAACCGAGTGGAACAAAAAGAACTGACCAAGATAACTGCTGCGGATCAGCTCAAACCTGCAATAAACTGGGAATAATGCAGCAGGAAGAACAATGAGGGAAATAAGTATTTGATGCTGCAGAGAAGATTTTATTTAAGAATTTGCACAGTGGTTTCTCTTACTAAATCACAGCCTCATTTGCCATTTCTACCATGAAATTTGCAAAGTGAAGCTACCTTGTATTGATTTTCCCCACAGACAAAGTTAGGAGCAGTAGATTAAAAATGTCTCCTAATGGACCAGTTAATCATCTCATTCATAGACTCTAATCATGTTTAAAAAGTAGTTTAGCTCCACTTCAACCATGATTACCCTGTTGTTTCATTCCTGTTATGCTCCCTTTCTTTTCCCCACCCTGAGCCACTTCAGCTGTCCTCCTTGTGCCGCAGGCTCAGGCTGCAAGATGCGGACGTTGGACAGTGGAATCGGGACTATTCCCCTCCCAGAATCCTGTTCCTTCTTCTCCTCCATCCTCAACTTCCTACCCAAATCCTCATCAACCCCCGAACGGTCCCTCAGTCCTCCCAGTGTTCCGGGTTCCTCTAGTGAAGATGTGTCCCCTTCCCCATTACCCCGATGGAGGGTACCTTCCAGCTTCAAGGACAGCAGCCACGCAGGAGTTCCGACCTCCCTGTCCGACTCCTCCATGATCCATATCCCAGCAGTGCCTTTCCCCACTGTGGCCTTCCTCCGGCCTCTTCATCCTTTGTCTGAACCCATTATGACCCCAGCCAGTTTGTGTGATACCCAGAGCAGGCTGCCCAGAACAACCAGAGGTAAAGCAACTAAAGCTTCAGTTTAGAGCTTAAGATGCAACAGATGTTGGTTTCTTTAAGCAGCGATGTGTCGTATAACGTGTATCAGATTTAATCCTAATCTATGCAGAGAACATTAAGCTGCAGTTTACACCTAACATAAACCGTGGTCATTGTTGCCAGACTAAATGATTAAGCTGTAAATGTATTTGTTTACTATTATGCCTAATTTGAATCATAACTAATTTTTAATTTATTGTATCTACTATATTCAAATCAATAATCTCAATTTAATTACAGAAAAATAATAATGTATTAAATTATAATTTTTTAGTCAAGATCGATTTCTTTTACATACAGTCTAAAAGGCAAAACATATAAGTAACTTATGGACTGAGGAAATGCTAAATGTAGTGAACTGAGTAAAAAATATTAACTCCTTTCTTTATTTTGCTAAGTTTAAGCAGCCTGAACCCAACATGAACACAATAAAATCTGGACAAATTTTTACTTTGAGTTTTTGGCCTCAAATCGATGCCAGAGTCGATTTTTAAATTATGATCTTTTAATATGAAAAATTTAAAAAGCCCGAGACAAATTAAAAAGCTCTGAAATTTGTTTCACTTTGTGTTTTCTAGGCGGGACGGAACCAAAGAAGCTGACTCATATCAACAACAAAACACGAACCACTACAAACCAACCGAAAGAACAGACAAGACTTCAGCTTGCTAACTGTAAGAAACTGTGGACCAAGTCGTGTTGTTGTTTCTCATTCCTTCACAAAACCACAGATTGAAACATGTTGAAACATGTTTTCATAGTTTTATAATTCTGAAAAGGCAAGACTGACACTTTTGTCCTGGGATGATGGTGGAGTCTGCTGCCAGGAGCCCATTGGGATTCACTCACTCTATCACAGCACCGTCTGCAGCTGCAAACATTTAGCGGATGGCAATAATAAAACTTTTCCACTGTAAAAAATCTAAGCTGCCTGAAAACTAAACTGTGCTGAAAAAAAGCCATCCCCATTAAATTTCCATCTTCACAGACCAAAGGCAAACTTAATGGCCCCAGGCAGCTGAACACTTGACTAACAGTGGTTTCCCGAACATCAACTCTGTCTGACTGCAGTAAATTAACGGCGGCATTTATACTGTGTCCCTGTGAGTGTGTGTTCGGACTATTAAGTCCTATATATATATAAATATATATAGTCCTATGTATAACATTGGATTACAAAGGTAGACCCAAGTCATCATTTACAAACAAGCAATCCAGATAAAAAAAAATCTTTTTTTGAAACTCTTAAATGTTTAATACTGACCTGCTCTGACAGCGCCATCATAATTTTAACAAACTGGGAGGAAGAAGACTTTAAAGTCAGTACAAGCTCAGATGAATACGAAACATCTCATTCAGCATTTTTAGTACCTCCTTCAGCAGCTTGTAGATCCTCCTTCAAATTTTTTCCTCCCTAAGCAGTTTGAACCCCTTTCGCAGCTTGTAGATCCCCCCCAAGCAGCTTGTAGAACCTCCTTCAAACTTTGTAGAACCTCCACAGCAGCTTGTAGAACCCCTCCTTTCCAAAAATTTTAAACTCCTACAGCAGCTTGTAGACCCCCTTCCACCCCTTAAGGCCCCGCAGCCCGCTTGTAGAACCTCCTCTCAGCCCTTTTTAGAACCTCCTTCAGGGTTGTAGAACCTCCTACAGCATTTTAATTTCCTATTTAAAAGCTTGTAGAAACCCCCTCAAAAAAAAAAAAAAACTTTTAAACTTTAATTTAGAACCCTTTCCCCCCCTAAAAAAAAGCAGGTTGTAGACCCTTAATCAATATTTGTAGAACCTCCTTCAGCATTTTAGAAACCTCCTTCAGCAGCTTGTAGAACCTCCTCAGCAGCTTTTTTTTTTTTTTAGACCCCTCAGCAGCTTGTAGATCCTCCTTCAAAGCTTGTAAACCTCCTCAGCAGCTTGTAGAACTCCTCCAGCAGCTTGTAGACCCCCTTTCAGCAGCTTGTAGATCCTCCTTCAGCAGCTTTGTAGAACCCCCTCAGCAGCTTGTAGATCCTCCTTCAGCAGCTTGTAGACCTCCTTCAGCACTGTAGATCCTCCTTTCCAGCTTGTAAAACCTCTTAAAAGGCTTGTAGAACCCCCCTTTCAGCAGCTGTAGACTCCTTCAGCAGCTTGTCACCCCTCAAGGGCCCCCCGTTTTAGAACCTCCTGCAGCAGCTTGTAGAACCCCCTTCAGCGGTTGTAGAACCTCCACAGCGTTTTTAGACCTCTTTTAAATAGCTTTTAATCCTAAAAGCTTGTAGAACCTCCTTCAGCAGCTTGTAGAAACCTCTCAGCAGCTTGTAGACCCTTCAAAAGCTTGTAGAACCTCTTCGGGCCCTTGTAGCCCAATTTTTTTTAGCTTGTAGAACCTCCTTAATTGTAGAACTCCTACAGCAGTTTAGATCCTCCTTCAACTTGTAGAACCTCCTCAGCCGCTTGTAGACCCTCCTTCAGCAGCTTTGTAAAACCCTTCAAGCTTGTAGCCCCCCTTCAAGCTTGTAGAACCCCCCCAAAGCTTGGAAACCTCCTGCAGCAGCTTGTAAACCTCCTCAGCAGCTTGTAAACCCCCTCAGACTTGTAGACCCTCCTTCAACTGTAGATCCCCTTTCAGCAGCTTGTAGAACCCCCAGCAGTTTGTAACCTCCTCAGCAGCTTGTAGACCCCCTTAGATTTAGATTTTTGAATCCTCTTCAATCTTGTAGACCCTCCTTTTCGCACTTGTAGATTTTAAAACCTCCTTCAGCAGCTTGTAGAACCTCCTACAGCAGCTTTAGATCCTCTTCAATAGCTTGTAGACCCCCTCCAGCAGTTTTAGACCTCCTTCAGCAGCTTGTAGATCCCCTACAGCAGCTTGTAGAACCCCCTTCAAGCTTGTAGACCTCCTCAGCAGCTTGTAGACACATCTTCAGCAGCTTGTAGAACCTCCTACAGCAGCTTGTAGATCCTCCTTCAGCAGCTTGTAGATCCTCCTACAGCAGCTTTATAACGATCCGGTCAGGCGAGCTTGTAGAACTCCTTCAGCAGCTTGTAGAAATACTCCTACAGCATGTTTAGGTCTCCTCATTCAATAGCTTGTAGAACCTCTTCAGCAGCTTGTAAACCTCCTTCAGCAGCTTGTAAGACCTCCTACAGCAGCTTGTAGATCCTCAGTGAGCTCCATAGCTTTAGGAATCCTCATCAATCAGCGCTTGTAGAACTCCTTCAGCAGCTTGTAGAACCTCCTACCGCCTACAGCATGCTTGTAGATCCACTCATTCAACTAGCTTGTAGATCCTCCTTCAGCAGCTTTGTAGACACCTCCTGCAGCGGCTTGTAGAACCTCCTTGGCAGCAGCTTGTAGATCTCCTGCAGCAGCTTGTAGATCCTCGACATGTGGGCTAGCTTGTAGAACCTCCTGCAGCAGCTTGTAGAACCTCCTACAGCAGCTTGTAGAACCTCCTGCAGCAGCTTGTAGAACCTCCTTCAGCAGCTTGTAGAACCTCCTACAGCAGGTTTAGATCCTCATTCAATAGCTTGTAGAACCTCCTTCAGCAGCTTGTAGAACCTCCTTCAGCAGCTTGTAGAACCTCCTACAGCAGCTTGTAGATCCTCATTCAATAGCTTGTAGATCCTCATTCAATAGCTTGTAGATCCTCCTTCAGCAGCTTGTAGAACCTCCTGCAGCCGCTTGTAGAACCTCCTTCAGCAGCTTGTAGATCCTCCTTCAGCAGCTTGTAGATCCTCCTTCAGCAGCTTGTAGAACCTCCTGCAGCCGCTTGTAGAACCTCCTTCAGCAGCTTGTAGAACCTCCTTCAGCAGCTTGTAGATCCTCCTACAGCAGCTTGGAGATCCTCCTTCAGCAGCTTGTAGAACCTCCTTCAGCAGCTTGTAGATCCTCCTTCAGCAGCTTGGTAGAACCTCCTTCAGCCAGCTTTCTAGATCCTATCCTAGCACAGCTTGTAGTATCCTCCTACAGCAGCTTTGTAGAACCTCCTTCAGCAGCTTGTAGAACCTCCTGCAGCACTTGTAGAACCTCCCTGCAGAGCAGCTTGTAGAACCTCCTTCAGCAGCTTGTAGAACCTCCTTCAGCAGCTTGTAGAACCCCTACAACAGCAGCTTGTAGATCCTCCTTCAGCAGCTTGTAGATCCTCCTACAGCACTTGTAGATCCATCTGTCGTGCAGCTTGTAGATACCTCCTTCAGCAGCTTTGAATAAATCCCCTTCAGCACTTGTAGAACCCTCACTTCATGCAGCTTCTAGATCCTCTCTACCAGCACTTGTAGACTCCTCCTACAACAGCTTGTAGAACCTCCTTCAGCAGCTTGTAGAACCTCCTGCAGCAGCTTGTAGAACCTCCTGCAGCAGCTTGTAGAAACCTGCTTCAGCAGCTTGTAGAACCTCCTTCAGCAGCTTGTAGAACCTCCTTCAGCAGCTTTTAGATCCTCCTACAGCAGCTTGTAGATCCTCCTACAACAGCTTGTAGAACCTCCTTCAGCAGCTTGTAGAACCTCCTTCAGCAGCTTCTAGATCCTCCTACAGCAGCTTGTAGATCCTCCTACAACAGCTTGTAGAACCTCCTTCAGCAGCTTGTAGAACCTCTTCAGCAGCTTCTAGCATCCTCCCTACAGCAGCTTGTAGATCCTCCTACACAGCTTGTAGAACCTCCTCTCAGCAGCTTGTAGAACCTCCTGCAGCCGCTTGTAGAACCTCCTGCAGCAGCTTGTAGAACCTCCTTCAGCAGCTTATAGATCCTCCTACAGCAGCTTGTAGATCCTCCTTCAGCAGCTTGTAGAACCTCCGTTAGTACCAAAAAGGATTACTGACAAGAAGTGAAATATTGAGTCATTTCACCAAACCTACTGAGAACACTGTTCTGTATTAAACCAATTTGTTTTAGTGATGTGTTTTGAGCATTTTAGGACTCATATGTTGGATTGTTTCTAGCTGACGGTAAATTTCATTTAATGGACAATAATGGATGTTTTCTTATAGCTAGATTGAGTTGTTTCAGTCTCACATTTCTGTGGAGGAGTTCTGGTCCAATCATCTTTCCAACATTGCTTCAGTTTGTGAGATTTCTGCTCAGCTCTCTGAAGGACCAAATACAGCGTTTCACGTTGAGGTCTGTTTTTTGACTAGGCCATTACAGGGTTAGCTTTTCAGCCATTCTGTTGTAGATCTGCTGTTGTGTTTGAGATCATTGTTCTGCTGATGACCCAGTTTGGACCAGGTTTCAGCTGTTGGACAGATGGACTCACATTTGATTCTAAAATACTTTGGTACACAGAGGAGATCATGGTCCACTCAATGACTGCAAGGTATCAAGGTCCGTTGGGTGCAAAGCAATCCTCCCTCCACCACCATGCTTGGCAGCTGATAAGAGGTGTTTCTGCTTACCTACTGTGTTTGGTTTTCTCAAACCATGGTTCTGTCTATTAAGGTCAAACATCTCCACTTTGGACTCATCTGTCCAGAGAACATTGTCCCAGAAGTCTTGTCCTTCATCCAGATGCAGCTTTGCTAGCCTAAGTCCTGCTGCCATCTTGTTTTTAGAGAGAAGAAGCTTTCTCCTTCAACCCTTCCAAACAGCCAGACTGGTTCAGTGTCATGACCTTTAACCTGCTAACCGAGGCCCGGAGAGTCTGAGATGGAGCTCTTGGATATTTGGTCATTTCTCTGAGCTTCACGCTCTGACCTTGGGCTGAATCTGCTGGGACGTCTAGTACTGGGAAGACTGGCAGGAGCCTGAGATGTTTTCCACCTGGAAATAATCTTTCGCTCTGTAGAATGATGGCTTTCAGATGGTTTGGAGATGAGCTTATGACCCCAACCAGGTTAATGGACAGCATCAGCTGATTCTCTAAGGTCATTCCTAAACTCTTTCATTCATCTGCGTTACTCATGTAACTTTTCTGTCTCTTTAAGGGGACTCTGCTCTTTACAGAACAGTCTGTTTCCTGTTATCATCTCTGTGTTTTCACCATGGAATGTCAAACTACATTTTAGTAATTTTGGACATCTTTCTTTACATATTTCCTGGTAAGACTGGGCTGAAAATGATGCAAGTTCTTTTCAACAAAAAGTAAAACCTGATGATGTAATTTTATGGCGATGCAATAAAAAAAACAAAGAATATTCTCCATTCAGATTTACTCCAGCATCATTTTTGGAGCCGACTGATCCAAGTATTTTAAGAATGTTAGGAGTAAAACACATACTTTTATCATTCAGTCCAGGCTGTGCGATGATTACTTTTCTGCTGTATGAGTATTCAAATATTTCATTATTTTGTATGAACTAACCGACGGAAGCACATGCTACTTTCTTTTAAGAGTTTTCACTCTGTTCTCCATATTCTATTCCAGAGGTCCTGAAGCTGAATGTGTAAACCTGAAGCTGTCTGTTGGAATCATCTCCTCTCCTGACACAGAAGATCTCTACAGGAATCCTACAGTTTGAACACGGAGCATTGGCGTATCAGGATGGAGCTCCCAGATCAGGACAAAGAGGACAAAGTTTGGTACCGAAGGCTTCTCCCGCTGTTCTCAGCGCTGAGATACAGAACACACTTTCAGGTGTGCTCACAAACCCACTGGCTGCCATTTTGGAGGTCTGCAAATTTTGGATTTTGCTGTGAAACAAAAAACACTAACATTCTGCCCCAAATGTTCGCTAATTCACCCACTCGTCATATTGTCTTCATTATATCGAGGAGCAAGAACCAGAGAGAGTTAGCCAGGTGTTTTTGTATAGTTGTGCACCAGGTATGACTTTTTAATGTCACATACTGTAAACACATCGCAGCAGGATCCTCCCAGGGACAAAAATCTCAAATCTAAGACATAATTCTGCTGAAAAGCGAGCTGCACTTCACATCATCTGGCTTCATGTCACTAAAACTGGGTTTAATCACATAAATCAGACTGTAGCTGGTATCCTTTTCTTTGTGTCGACTGCAGCTAAAACAATATTACATCCTTCAAAAACTACTGAATATTAGCAATGAGAATTCATTAAATAAACCTAACAGCTGTTTGCAATCATCTGGTTCAAATCCAGCCGGCTTTTAAATTTACGCTGCTTTCTGTTTTTCTGTGAGGTCCAGATGCCTGCCCTAAAACCAGTGGGTTTTTACTGGTTTTGTCAGTGGTCAGGCTAACTACCATTAGCAACACAAGCTAGTCACTCATGCACTAAAGGAGCATGTTTTCTAACAGATTCTGTGTTTACCTGATTTATTGTGATACTGCCAGAAGTGCAGATAAATTATTTTCTACAGCAGTTATCATTGGAATGTTTAAAACTTATTTCTTACATCATTTCAGAACAATAATTTCTTGAGATCCCTAAAAACAGGCTGATAAAGACACAAACAGCTGAAAGTCTGTTAACGCATTTTTAAACGTCTTGTAATTATAATAATTACTCATGGACATTTGGATTAGCATGCTAATGTTAGCGTTATTATTATTTTCTTTTTAATATTTGATTGCAGAACATTTTTCATTTCTGTTGTATTTTTCATTGAATATGTGACAATGAAGCACATTGATCAATTTCATTTGCTTTTAAATATGATAGAAAAATTTATTTAGCTTTAAGATTAGCAAGCTAATATTAGCAGTAGCACTAAATGCTCTTATTTATTTTCATAAAACGTATAGAAGAAAGTGTTCAAACTATTCAAACTATAAAATCTATACATTATTTATGTTCCATAAATTTAAATTAAGCGCTGCGCCTTGGCTGGAAAAAAACTCAGCTTTAACATTTTGTGATTGTTTACAACATATTTATATTTGCATGAAGGTTTACAGAAAGTCCAGCCAGCCTTTTCTGCACCTCTCATTCAAATGCAAACAGCGTTTTTAAAAAAGAACAAAGATATATTTTCCAAATGAGAGTTTTAAAAACAGAAATGATATACGAATCCTCTTGCACATCCTCACTAAAGCTTTGTGTACTTCGTAAACCACAGGAAAAGGTGCTGGTACCAGTTGTCACCTTTAGGCTTCAGCTGTGTGCATAAAGGGGGACTGAAAGAAAACAGTGAAAGATGGTTGAACCTCGTCTGAAGAGACTCTTTCTCCGAGTCTTCTTCCCTTTATGTCTTCTTCCTGGTTGTGTTGTGAAGCTCGAGGTTATTGCCCCCTAATGATCATGGCAGCTTTTTAAACTAAGTCCTCCCCATGCAACAGTTTAATGTTGCATAAAACAGTAGAAATTGATAAATAAACTAGTGTCCTGCTGTGAGCGTATGAGCCGTCAGTATCTTACTTGTATGTTCCACAGATTAGGTTTTTTTCAGAGAGTCTCGCCAATGTTCAGATTTCTGCCATCTTAAAATAAATTCAGCCTCAGAACAGCTTTTGTGGTTCATGCAATTATTTCATAAACCTTCAAAATCATCTTCACTTTTCCCCAGTTTATCAATACCTGACGTTAAAACTGAATGACTCCAATCTGATTTATATCCGTTTTCATTGTTCAACTAAAGAGATGACTGCAGCTAAAACAATACAATGTTATCAGTGTTACTAGTGGTTGGTTTTATTCATGTATCTTAATGTAATTAAACATAAACATTCATCACCAGTAAACAAGGTGGGAATATTATGTTCAGTTGCTCCTGTTGTATAAATTAAAAGAAATTTGAACTGTGAAGAACTATAAACCTCAAGATGACCGAAACAAAATGCTGCAAATATTTAATATTCATGTTACACATATTTAGCACCATCTGATCTAAAAACATCTACCAGAGTGGTTTCCCGGGTAGATCTGGATCCTGATACTCTGGTTTAGCTCCGGCTCCTGCAGTGAAAATGATGGGAGTAGAAAAACCATCCCAGTTCCTGGAAAAGGTTCCTGCCTCCCATCTGGAATTGAGTTTCTCATAAACTGCTTTAACATGTTTGAAATCAAAATTGTTTTAAGATGGCAGTGGTCTACTGCAGAACTGGTTCTGTTATGAACAGCAGTGATCCAAAGTTGATAAAACACTTCACAGACAGGTAAGATACTGTCTTCTTACACCTGCTCCACAGAACCCCTCCTCCAAAGCTCTGAACTATCCCTTTAATGCAGGTTTAAACGTTTCTAAGCAGACCTTCATTATGGCGCCAGCTCGATGTTAGACAACAGAGTCGGGTCCATTTCCTCTTTCCTTCCATGTTTCTAGAACTGTTTGATCAAAGGTGTGAATCTATCTTAGTAAAGCAAAGTGAAAAGAAGGTCTGATGTGAAATAAACTTTTAAGCATATCGAGGGAATATCAGGAATGAAGGCTTGGATTCATCCTTAAACGTGTACCTACTGGACGCCATGTATGAACTGTGTACCTGATGGAGGTCGTGTGAATATTTTAGTGTGTTTAAAACTCTTTTGCCACAGTGTTTATATCTATTTGCATGCATTCACTTTGTGTTTATTCTAACCCCAGAAATACAACAAATTATTCTGATATCCATCACATGAAGACTTGAATCTTTCTTTCCCTGCGTGAAGTTTTCCAAACAGAGCACCGAATCCCCTGTAGAAATCCATTTTCACCTTGAGCCCACAGTAATGGCATCAGGAGGACGGGTTCTGCATGAAACCTTTGTTAGGAAACACAACGTAGCAGCGGAGTTTTACTTGCTCAGGGAAATGAACCTCTTACTGTCTCTGATAGATGCTGTGGATTAGTTCAGATATGAAAACGCTGCTATAAAGCAGAGAATTATCAAGACCCGGCTGTAATGATCTCCGTTCAGATCCGGTATCTTCCGTTTGATCACTGGATGCAGTCTTCTTCATATTTCCGTTGGAATAATGAACAGTTTTAATGTTTCCTCTGTCCGTTTCCTGCTTTTCATGTTTAGATACTCTCCAAACACAGAAAATGAATGCAACTGAATCTACATATCAGACTATAGCCATATCCTGTTGGAATACAGTAGTTGACATTTAAACACATGGAGCACTGTAATGTTGCACGGTGTCATTAGTTCGCTCGTCGTACTGCTTTTACCTTTTAGCTCCAGGAGCTCACTTGCTGCATGTGTATGTGTTTGATATGGTGGACGACAGGTGAAAGGTGCAGCAGACTGCGGAAACGCACCAAAAACACACGATGATGGAAACTCCATGATTCAGGAATGAAACTAAAACACAAAAAAAACTAACGCACAGGAAAAATGCTTCAAAACAAAAATGCTGCAAAATACAAAAACAACAGCAAGTTAAGAAAATCACTGCTGTGTTTGCTGCACGTTTGCACCTGTCAGCCACCGTAGTTTGAGGGTGATGCAGACTGCAGCTGTCTTTACAGCAGGAAAAGTCCTGATCCAGTTCCCCATTTCTTTCTGTTTTCAATCCCAGCAGCCAGACTTTCCTGTAGTCTTGGTCAACGGTTCTCCAGGTTTTCTGAAATACTCCCAAAAGTTTTTTATGTAACTTTGGATGCTTTTCCATTCATTTCCTTTATAAGTCCAATATAAGACTCATTCAGACACGAAACCCTGGGAAGAATCGGTGTTGTGGGGAAAAATAACAGACAACTTAGCAGTGAACATGATTTAAATCGGATCTTTAGGCAGCAACAGGCTGGCTCTTGGAGAGCTGCTCGCATCTTTCTGAAACATTCAAATAAAAAGGAACCTTTGTGGACAAAAAAAACAGCTGCCACTAATTTCTTTTTTAAATACATTTTATTTTTTATTATATTTTTACAATAAACTTTCACACCAAACAACGTTTCCTCATCTGCCCGCCAGGAACAACAACATGATGGAAAGTGACCAACAAAGCTCTCAGGGAAAGTCTGGGAACATTTAAATTAAGGAAAACAATGTGGTATTTTATTTGTTTTTGGAGAAAATGTAAAGAACCCAGGATTGGATCAGAACTTTTCAAAGTAAAACAAGTATAAAAGGTGTAGCAGAGGGGAGGATCAGGAAACAGGTTGGCTGTTCTGATCCGGCTGGATGGAGCATGATGAAAACAGCTCTCGCTCTCTTCAGAGTGCCGTATTTTTCTAACATTTACTCAAATGTCTTTGTAAGTCAGCACTGATGAGTGTTTTGAACATTAACTGCACATATTGTCTCTCACTGTTTTTCTGAATTAATAATTATTACAGTAATGTTCTCGTGTGACGGTCACCGTAGCGAACTCAGAGTTGTTTCTGACTGGTAATCTCTGTTTTATGTCCAGAAAAGAAAAATAAACCATTTCAGTACTTCTACCTGACTGGTGAGATTGTCTGGCTGTAAATGAACCTGAAGGCTGCAGTGATGATCTGTGTTTCCCAGTCAGGAGGATCCACCAGCAGCTCCTCTAATCGCAGGCTGAGACAGTTTCCTGAATATCAGCTTGTAATCAGAGCCATACTGGCTGAAGAAGGTTCCTAAACTGGTTTTCATACAGGTCATAATCCAGACACCTTATTTTGTGTCTTGTGTCACAGAACAACAACAAGAAGACTTTTTCTACAACTCCAGGGACGAAATAGGGAATCACTACTAATGGGGACATTAACAGCTGCAGATTCTGGTTTAGTAAAACAAACCACCACAAAAAAGGAGAGTTAAATTACATTGCTTTAAAAGATCAGGTTGAGAAAAATCTTATAGAATATGCCTTTAATTTACATTACTAAAACAAATACCTTCATAAAGGGAAACAAAATTGTTTTCCTGAACAACCCTGAACATTTAGTTTGGACCCCTCCTACTGGACCAGTTAGGCCCAGATTGTTAAGGTCTGGATGCTCTCTTTTTCACCTGCTGCCTCGATTACCCGATTCATCTTGTGCAGGTATTTGTTTTAGAAATGAAAATTAAAGCTCAGTTCCACGTTTTCACATACATTTCTACATTATTTGCTTACTTCTGATGACCATTATTAGAGTTAGGAGCTCCAAAGGTCTTCTTATTTCTAGAAGGAAGCTGTCAGTAAAATGGAGGACTCTGTTGCGTTTCCATCAGTAAATTCTGTAAAGGAGTTTAACTGAAATTAGATCAGGTTGGCAGGAAGAAGCAGGAAACAGACTGAAATGTTTAAAGGGTCTCAGCCCATCTGCTTTGGTTTGTTTCCTGAACCTGAAACTCTCAGAGAACAAATCCTGAAGCCTGAGCACAGAATATGAAGGTCAAGGTGCTCTGTGTTGGTCTGGTCTTACAGATATTTCAGCGTCGTCCTTCCATTGGAACCTACGGTTACAGGACGAACCCCTTCCCCCTGAGCCACCGTCACCCTACAGAAGACAGAGGAGGAGAGCAGGATTCAGGGGTTTAGACCGTGCTGCTGTATTTATGCATATAACTTTGATGTAAAATGCAGTGTAATAACTGAATTATTTGTTCACTTGCAGAAATGTGACGTTTTGCACAAAACTGTTGAAAAATATTGTTAAATCTTTCGGTTTCTGTTTCTGCTGTTGGAGAGCTTTGTTCCTGAACTCACTGAAGCAATGAGCTTCTCCACTTCCTGGTTAATGTTCCAACCACCATCTATGGTCATGAGATATGCACTTAATGGCTGAAATGAGGCTCCTCTTTAAAGTGCCCGAGTTCTGCCCTTTCAAGGTTTTCCATGTCAGGGGAAACCCTGGGGCAGACCCAGAACTTGCTAGAGGAACAATATGTCCTTTCTGGCCTGAGATGCTATTAGGTTCTCCAGGATGAGATGGAGAGTGCTGCTGGGAGCGCTAAGTCTGGCTTTTCCTCCTGGATCTCAATTAAGCAGAAGATGGACATGAAGTACCTCCCCAGCTTTACATAATGACCTCATTTTGATCAATAGCAACTTGAACATTTGACTTTTACATGCAAAATGCTTCACAGATTTCTGTTCTTCTTCTAGTCATTTAGATGTGTTTAGCAAAGATAGCCTGAGTGGTTCTCAAATGATTTAATTTATGCAAACCTACATGGCCCTGTTTGAAAAAGTAATCAACCCCTTTTTAAATCAGAAGTAAACGTGAAACTGATGCAATATGATTAACATCAGTGTCTCTAGTCACACCCTGGTGGACTGGAGGAAAAGTGCAATAACCATACATTAAGCAACATGGACAAGAAACCGAGCTGGGTTCATGTCACCAACACCCTCTACAGGACAGGTCAGAGAAGATTTTACCTGCTGTAGAAAATCAGGGGTTTTGGGGGTGTGGGGGTGCTCCTGAAGACCTTCTTTGACTCGGTTATCCTGTTGAGTGACCTGGAACATGAGGATGGAAGCCAGATGACAGCTCTGGAGAGACTGCTGCATCCTGAATCCATCAGGTCCCTACATGTTCAACCAAGTGAATGTAGGAGGAATGTGTGCAGGATCAGTTCACCTTTATTTTCATAATCAGCGGCTGTGGGTTGACAGTGCTGACTAGTTTACTGCTAACGCCTCTTTAAAACAAGTTAAAATATACAAAATAAAACAATTTGCCCCTTTTTCTCCTGAAAAAACACATTTTCAACCATCTCAGCAGCTGCTCATCATGCCTTTATATCCAAATGTGCAAGGTTTCACTTTCCTTACCTCCTCTGCAGATCTAATTCCAGCTGTTGTAAATCTGCTCATTGATTAAAACATAAATGCTGATTTATACTTCGACCAAAACGAGTGACTCATATTGTTTGATTGTGTCTTAATGTGTAATTATCCAAGTTCCAATTAAGCCGATTAGTGTTGTAAATCACAAACAAGTTCTCCTGGAGCCCGTTGATGCATCACGGACAAGCTGCTCCTTTCCCTATTTAAAAGAAGGTGAGTCTGGATGAAAACTGCTGCAGTTTTAAAACCCACTCCACAGAGAGCTGCAAACAGGGCCAGGGTTTGGTTTGACCAATCTCTGTCACAAACCAGCAGTTTCCTCTCATCTTAGTCTGTTCTGAAAACCTTCATCATCCAGGCTGGTCCTGGGTGGTTGGAAGAAGATGTTCCCGAAGGACGTCTTGGTCCCACTCCGCATGGCAGAGTTCTTGGGGCAAGCTCAGAGTTTTGGAGGAGAAGCAACCCCACACATGGATTGGATAAGTTGTTGGATCTACTCAGGACCCATTGTAGCCCCCAGCCTTTCTACTGCAGAGGTCCGAGATAGGTTCAGTCTGGATGACTTACTGGATGAAGATCTACATGCTCTCTGGGACTGCCCACCTGACTCTGGCTTTTTGGGCGACGGTGGCGGCAGTGGTAGGGGTTCGTCCTGAAACCGGTGACTTGCCGGTTCGAATCCCCGCCCTGTCGGTCTCAGTCGTTGTGTCCTTGGGCAAGACACTTCACCCTCCTGATGGTGGTCAGAGGGCTCAGTGGCTCCGACTGCATGGCAGCCTCACTGTGTTCAGTCTGCCCCAGGGCAGCTGTAGCTACAGTTTAGCTCAACACTGTCAGTGTGTGAATGTGTGGATGACTGATTGGAGTGTAAAGAGCTTTGGGGTCTCTGGAAACTTGATAAAGCACTATACAAGTACAGGCCATTTACCATTTCGGCTAAACGTAGGTAAAGACCTACCAACATGCCTGGAGAACACAGCCCCAGTCAGTCACAGAAGTCGATTTGGAAACAAGTAGATGCCACACACTTCTTGACGTTCTAAGCATTGCAAAAAAACAATACTTATGAACTGGAAGAATAAAATATATTTATTTTTAAAATGTGTTATCAGATTTTTCTTTCTATGGAGAGAATGTCTCCATCAGAAGAAATGTGAATTAGTTTGGTCTCCAATAATTAAATACATTACTTAGTGGTGTTGCCGCCTCAGCACTGGAGCCAGGGGTGAGGGGATGCTGTCGCCCGTGTTTTCCCCAAACACATTTATTATGCTCACCCACCCACATATACACAAACACCCACACATCGCACACAAATAATCCAAATGGTTGAAGGTCATACAGCCACAGGTCTCAGGTCTTGATTTAATTAAGTCAACCAGCTGCTCTATATGGCGTGTTGAAATGCAAAGACAGAACATGTGAAAAAAACAAAAAGAGGTTCTCTCTGCTCTTGATAGTTTTCTGGACAGAAGCAGCTTATTCGCTCTCATCCACCTGCTGCCATGCTGAGCAAGCTCTGCACTGGTGACAGCAGGGTCCTGTACAGACAGTCTGGGTTCTTACTGGACACTCTTGCAGCTTTTGATCTGCAGCTGAACCTGTCATCTTGAGGTTGTTATCCAGAAAACATTTTTTCAGCTGCAATATTCTCAACAGCAATTTCCTGCCTGTGAGGCCGTTTTGATCCAAATGGATGCAGCTGCAGCTTTTATTTGGAGACAACCATTATTAGCACAATTATTTCAGAACATCTGCTCTTCTTTAACAGCAACCAGTCTGATCAGTGGATTGATGGAGACGTTTCAGCTGGATGGACTCCTCCAGCTTCACCAGTGCTGAAGACACCGGAGTGAGAGAACCACAGTGATTCTTCAAACCCGGAGTTCTGTGGTACTGGCGCACTTGGACTGTCTTTAGAGTCACTCAGAATAATGTTTGTCTAACCATTTACAAAATAAGTACGAAGTAAATTAACAGTCAAAAAGATGATCTGCTCAGACATATTTTTGCTTTTATCAGAAACTACTCAAAAGAGATGAACAGCAGGAAAAATGTCAAGAGCTCCCAGTAAAAACTAAAACCAGACGGACAACAGTGAACCTAGAAAAGGTTCCGGTGGCTACTTTTAGTAGCTCTGAAGTCCAAACGTGAACGTGATGATGATATCAAACCGGATTTACAGAGTTCTAGTTGCAAGCTGGAAAACCAGAGGAATATGCTAACTGCTGTGCTGAGTGACAAGCTAACTAGCTACTATTAGCAAGACAAGCTAGCAACAATAAATTTCACTTCTTCATTTTAAGTATCCAACCAATGAGGGAACATGTTTGCTAACATACAGTTTAGAGATTTAGTTTTCCCTTCAGAAGTGGAATTAAACTTTATTTCTGCAGTTATTGCTACATGTAAACACTCGGCAGCCATATTAAATTTTAGATTGAGGTTGGTGAGAAAAATCTGACTTTGAACTGTGATTTTTTGCAATTTCCCAGGATTTTTTGACAAGGGTTTTTGTGGAAAAAAAATCTTGTCACATGAGTACCGCAGCTCTCACATGTGTCACATTTACCACACGTGCACCACTGCTATCAATGCAGCTGCAACTTAAATGTCGCAGCAATGACTTGCTAATAATTTTATAATCTCCCACCACACTGTGCAGAGGTTTACTCACCTCAGGATGCTGAATGCCAGCTCACATGGCTGGACTGAAAACAATGAAACAGCAGTTTTAGTATTTACTGAGGTGGTTATGGTTATTCACCATCCATAATAATCACTCCCCTGAGAAACTTGTAGTTTAAGTTACTGCAACATTTAAATTCGCTTTGTGATTATTAAAGTACTTTTCACACTTGTCAGCCTCTCTGAGAAAACTTACTCCAGGTTAAAAAAAGTAGCTTCTGACTTAACATCTGATCCAGGAGGAGCAGTGTGGCTTTCATGCTCGCAATGGATGGATGGATGGATGGACGGATCATAAACCGCCTCTACATGCAGTAAAATTCCAGTTTGTGTGTGTGTGTGTACAGTGTTATGGAAATGTTTAGTGCCTTGCTTGATTTGCTCTTTGATACTCTACAGGAACTGACGAAAGTATTAGAACCCCTCAGTGTTGTTCCATTCTTCTCTTATATAGTCTTAGAGTAATGGTTTCTCAGCCTTCTCCTTGCAGCTGTGTGAGATAATATGTCTGCCACACTGTTGAGATTATGTCTGGGATCTTGTCTCTCTGGGTCTCATGAGAGTTACCTTGAAAACTGTTGTAGCTCATAAGGAGAACTTTTACTTTGTCTAGTCAGAATGATCTGGCAGCACTACTGAGCACCTCTCCAATGCTGTAAAATCCTTCTCTCTTGCAAGATTATAATAAAGCTGATTCTGAGTGACAATCATCAGTCTCTGGATGCGAATTTTTCTACAACAGCCTTTTCTTATATTCTTTATATGTTTGTCCATTTCTGTGAAAAGTTGTTTTTGATTTAAGAAAATACTTCTTTGGGTTTTATTTAAATTTAGCAACAAAACTGGGTTCCAATATGTTTTTTTCTGCTCCTTTTTCCTGCATCTAAATATATTTTTTTGTTATGAGAAACTACCACTACTCAAATGAATAATGTGCAGAAAATAAACGCATTAAATGTTTTAAGGCGTTAGCTAAGGGAAGTAATATGGGTTTGATCGGATCACGTGGTACATAAGGCTGTCGTGCATGCGCATGCCCGTGCACCAGCAGCGGGACTCGGAGCGGCTGCAGGAGGAGGACGGAGGAGCGCAGCATCTCTCCGAGTCTCAGGCTGGAAGGATGCGGCTCTGGACCTTCTCAGCTCTGCTGCTGTCCCTCTTTGGCTCAGGTATGGAACCACAGCTTTCATTCCCAACACATCCCGGAATTCCCAAACAAACTTCCCAACCCGACAGAGGCAGGAATCAGGCTTGGGGGGTTTCTGTAACAGATAAAAGCTGAAGATGGAGCTGAGTTTGGAGGAATCCTCCGTGAATGTGAACAGATTTGTTGATTTTTTAGCTCTTTGCTGTGATGGATCTTTCATATCTGGATCCAGTCTGATAGAAGTAGTTCTTGTCGGACCTTCATTGGTGCTTATATTGTCTGAATGTCTGTTGCGCTGCGCCCTGTGCGCCTCAACCGCTCCAGGTGGGTTTTATTAATCAGTCAGAAAACCAGCGATCCCTAAACTATAACGGAGGAACAAAACTAAGTTAAATATGTAATAACTGTAAATAAATATAAGTACTAATAATAATAGTGCTTTATTATAATTATTAAAATGAAAACAGCTTTAGTAATTGTTAAAGGTATTTCAACCATCCTTTCAGTAGTTCTCTGGTACTGTAATCATGGAGAGCTGACACTGAATCTTTCCTCAAAGATAAAACATGAAGATCAGACCAGACCAGCTTCACCCACTAGTTAATAATCCCATTCCTTCTGGCATTGAGGAAACCAAGATATGAAGAGCTCCAGGAGACACGTCCCATCTGTTCCTGCAGTCATGTTAGCTGGTTTTCCAACAGTAAAGGTTCATCTTCGTTGCATCTTTGGTTTCTCAACAGACCATTCCAGCCGCTGTACCCTCCTCTTCCTCAGTCAGGTTTTCAGAATGTGGTTTTCCTTGTTAAAAATGCATGGACATCCCTGGAAAAGAAGTGGTCTTGAAGCCAGCAGATGTTGTTCTAAAATCTCTGTTTATTTCTAAAGGACATTTAAAAACAGCAGCAGCTCTGAACCGAGTGCTACTCAGACCTGCTGCTGCTCAGTTTATGAATGTGACTCTTTACTGTAGAGCTAGACAAAGGTTCTCCAAACTAATCCCTGCTCCACGTGTTATCAAACCAAAGATCCTGTGGACATCTTTGCTCCGCAGAAACTCAGCCTTTCATGGATGCTAATTTTAACTAATTGGTTAAAATCATCTGTGTTAAACAACATTTTTTCAACTACAACTTAAGAGCTTAACAGCTTCACTTGTAATGTCCTCCAGGTCAGAACAGAGGGCTGTTAATGAAATGAAACAAAGATGATGACATAAAACCACCAAAGATGCTCAGAGTTAGCACACAGCACCTTCAGTGACTCTTACCTGTCCTCTTTTTCCTGGTTTGACTGGCTACCTTCTAGTAATAATAATAATGATGATAAGTGCTCAAAAGCACAGAAATAGTAGCAAAAACTAAAAATATGCATTTTAATTAAAGGCATAATTTCTGTTAAAGATGTGTTAAGATCAAGTTTAAAACGGTCAGTATTGTGTCGCCTGTAGAGTGTCAGGGGGAACATCCATGAGTCTGGTTGCAGCAGCACAAAATGCACCATCTCCCCCAGAGAGGAGTCCGTTTAAGAGTGGAGAACCCGGTAAACGGGTTGAGCTTTGTGGAGTGACAAGGTCTTTTAGGGTGGAGGAGCGTTGCATGGGTGCACTGGTGGGTAAGAAGGAAGATCTTCTGTTTAATTCTTGCAGTGATGGCGCGCCAGTGAAGCGGGTAAAGAATGGGTGTTACATGTTCATGCTTCTGGACCTGAGCAGCAGAGTTCTGGTTGTGTTGCAGCTTCTTGACATTTCGGGTAGAGATAGGACTTTAACTGTCTATGATGGATGGACATTATCTGCCTCGACATGCAGTAAAAAGCTTTGTGTCATATTCAGATCTTTATAAGTGAAACGATCATTCTGAAGTTGATGTTCTGGATTCAACAGGATGTCATTTTGAAGAAAATGCTAAATGTAGAAAAAAAAGGTTCTTCTAAATTCTGCAGCTGGAGATTTTGCAGAACAATGTTTAATTATCCGGATATTGAATAGAAAGTTTTCATGGATCGGTCTCCGACAGGGTCTCTGCTGCACGGTGGGGCAGTGGGTAGCACTGTTGCCTTGCAGCAAGAAGGTCCTGGGTTCGATTCCTGTCCGGGAGTCTTTCTGCATGGAGTTTGCAAGTTCTCCCCGTGCATGCGTAGGTTCTCACCGGGTACTCCGGCTTCCTCCCACAGTCCAAAGACATGCCTGTTAGGTTAATTGGTCTCTCTAAATTGCCCTTAGGTGTGTGAATGAGTGTGTGCATGGTTGTTTGTGTGTTGCCCTGCGATGGACTGGCGACCTGTCCAGGGTGTACCCCGCCTCTCGCCCATAGACTGCTGGAGATAGGCACCAGCTGCCCCGCGACCCGCTATGGAAGAAGTGGTAGAAAATGACTGACTGACTGACGGTCTCTGACAGGTTCAGGTTTTCTCTTACGGCACCGAAGGCAGAAGAAAAGATGAATCCATGCTGGATGTCAGGAGTAGAAGGACTTTTGTATTTTCAGTGAACCCTGATATGGTTCATACAGTACCAGAAAGTATTTACACCCCTTCACCTTTTCCACATTTTGCTAGCCTACACACTTCTAAGTTTGGTTTTATTTTTAGTCCATCATAACAAAGTGAAAAACATGTTGTAAATGTGTAGAGAATGTAAACCTTTAAGATGCAGACAAATGATGACATTAAACAATCTCGATGGAAGTCCAGTTGTGGTAAATAAGCTGTTTGAACCTCGTTTGGATTTAAACACACTTGTCTACATAAGGCTGAGAGAGCAGAACCAAGGAACGAAGCCAAAGGAACTGTCTGTAGACCTCTGAGAAGCACAAACCTGGGGAAGGACACAAAAACATCTGGCAGCTCTGAACATCCTGAAAAGCTCTGCATTATCCATTATTTAGAAAAGAAGAAGCTCGGGACCACCAGAACCTTCCCTAGCTCTGTCTGTCCAACTAAACTGAGTAAAGATAAGGGACCAATACCCCAGTGTTCCCATTGAAACTGTCCAGAAGGTCAACCATTGTTAAAGTATTCCTCCAACAGGGCATTCACGGACTGGCCAGAAATATTATGAAACATATCCTAAAACATAACAGCCTGTTTGAATTTAGCAGAAACTCAGCTTAGACATCGTTAGACCTAGAGAAACTAAATGCTCTGGTCTGTTGAGATCAACGTCCTTCTGTGAAGCATGGTGGCGGCAGCATCATGCAGTGGGGATGTCTTTTTGCTGCATAAACTGGGCGACTGTTCTGCATAGAGGGTAAGATGAGTGCTCCAGATCTCACCTTCTGGTGATGATTCATCTTCAAACCCGAAAATGACCCGAAGCCCAAGGCCCAGATATCAGAGGTGCAATATGTGAGTGTCTCTGAGTGACCCAGCCAGAACCTGGACCTAAGTCTAACTTAACATCTCTAAAGACCTGAAAATGTTCATCTAATGACACTCTCCATCCAACCTGTCTGAGCTGAGAAGATCTTCAGGGAAGAATGGTGGAAAACATTCAAAAACCAGTGAGCCAAGCTGCTGGAGACAAACCAAGAAGACCTGAGGCTCTGATTGCTGTTGAAGGGGACGACTTACGCACATATTCATTTGAAATGTTTACAGGTTTGATAAATATACATAAATATCCAAAGACATGTTTTCACTTTGTCATAATGGATGATTTTTATTAAAGATCGTTTTCATAAATGTAACATCATAAAAAATGAATCTCAGCTCCAACACACCATATCCTGGTCCAACAACGGACTACAGGGTGTATTTCTGTCTGTGTGCCGCAGGACTGGCCCTACAGATCCAGTGTTACCAGTGTGAGATGACACACGACTGCACTACGCCAGAGTTCATCGTCAACTGCACCGTGAATGTGCAGGACATGTGCCAGAAGGAGGTGCTGGTGAAGGACGACGGTAAGTCAGACTTTCAGAATAAACTCCATCTTTTAGCAATGGTTCATTTACCTCATTTACAGGTTTTGGAGCAAGAATATGATAAATTGAATTTTATCCCTCACTGAGAAAGTTTTCAAGGGAACGGTTTCCAACTTTGGTCCTCCAGAGCTCCTGTCCTGCAGCTTTTAGATGCATCCCTGCTTCAACACACCTGAATCAAATAAATGGCTCGTTACCAGACCCCTGCTGAACTTGATAACAAGCTGAAGAGCTAATAGAATCATCTGATTCAGGTGTGTTGGAGCAGGGCAGTAGCTCTCAAGGACTGGAGTTGGAGACCCCTGATTTAAAGAGTCACTCTGCTTCTAATTTACTATATTTATGTCATGAAACTCTCTACATTGTGAATGCAGTATAAATTAAACTGACCTGCATAAAAGTAGGATTCTGTAGGGTTCTCTGAGTGGATTGTTGATTCAGTGAGTCTCACTTCCTCAAAGACTCGTTCCTTGCTAATGATAAGTCGGTGTTGTAGAGACTGACATAAAAATCATCTGTCAGGAATAGAGTCGGTTCCTCTAAGGTGGAGGTCATGTTCAGGTGGGACGCGGGTGCCCACATCACTGCGGGATAGATGACTGTAAACTGATGTTGACATGGTCAGGGCTTCAGTGCTGATTTCCCTGAGTGTTTTTAGTCAGCCTTGATGTGTCTGGAACAACTGGATCTTGTATATATATCAAAATTAGGAATTTATATTTGACCCATCAAATAACTCAACATAATCAAAGATAAGATTTGTCACTAATCACTCCAAGAGTTTATTTTACTAATGCTTGATTAAACAAAAAAATCGAAAGCTAAAGTAACAAACATTACAAACTAAAAATAAAATAATCTGAGCTGGAAAATCAAAAATCAACCCTGATCATAGATTCATGGTTCTCTCTTTATGGTTCTCTATCAGGAGTTACAAAGTTAAAACAAGGATTTTCTATGCATATATATATATAGTATATATATATATTATATATTATATATATATATATAATTACTATATTGGACATGGCCTATTAGCCGCTACAGAGGGTGCCGTGCACATGCGGGCGCATTGCTATGCATTGACTCATGTCCACAAACCATCCTTTTCTGATGCAGGATGAGCATCTGTAGCGGCTCATTTCTTCTCCAATTTTTATAAAATATGGCTCACATTAAATCAGATGTTATGATAGATAGAAATATGTACTCTCCCTAAACATAAATCTATAAGCAGTGTGGGGACTGTGCATTATAGTGCTGACAGGTATACCTTCTGTCCTACAAAGATCTCCATGCTGCCAGTTGGTTTTTGACAGCTCAAGATTCAAGTTGTGATTATTATATCACAGTTTGTGGGTTCCAACATGCACCGGTAACAGGTCTGACTTATGCAGGCAATGCGGACCAAACTCCTGCTCCGCTCGTACAGGGACCGGATGGCTGGCCCTGGAGCACCCCCCACAGGGCATCACGAGGGACACAGTCGAATGCCTTCTCCAGGTCCACAAAACACATGTGAACCGGTTGGGCAAACTCCCATGAGCCCTCGAGTACCCTGTAGAGGGTATAGAGCTGGTCCAGTGTTCCACGGCCGGGACGAAAACCACACTGCTCCTCCTGAAGCCGAGGTTTGACTATCGGCCGGACTCTCCTCTCCAATACCCTGGCGTAGGCCTTACCAGGGAGGCTGAGGAGTGCCATCCCCCTGTAGTTGGAACACACCCTCCGGTCCCCCTTCTTATGAAGGGGGACCACCACCCCGGTCTGCCAGTCCAGAGGTACTGTCCCCGACCGCCATGCAATGTTGAAGAGGCGTGTCAACCATGACAGCCCCACAACATCCAGAGATTTGAGGTACTCAGGGCGGATCTCATCCCCCCCCGAAGTCTTGCCACCGCGGAGCTTTTTAACCACCTCGGTGACTTCAGCCTGGGTGATGAAAGAGTCCAACCTCGAGTCCCCAGCCTCTGTTTCCACCAGGGAATGCGTGATTGCAGGATTGAGGAGATCCTCGAAGTACTCCTTCCACCGCCCGATAATGTCCCCAGTCTAGGTCAGCAGCCTCCCACCCTCACTATAAACAGTGTTGGCGAAGCACTGCTTCCCCCTCCTGAGGCGTCGGACGGTTTGCCAGAATCGCTTCGAGGCCGACCGGTAGTCCTTCTCCATGGCCTTACCGAACTCCTCCCAGGCCCGAGTTTTTGCCTCTGCCACAGCTCGGGCCGCCTCAGGAGTCCCACAAGCCAACCACAGCCGATAGGACTTCTTCAGCTTGACAGCATCCCTTACTGCCGGTGTCCACCACCGGGTTCTGGGATTGCCGCCGCGACAGGCACCGCCGACCTTACGGCCGCAGCTACGGGCAGCAGCATCAACAATAGATGCGGAGAACATGGTCCACTCGGACTCTATGTCTCCAACATCCCCCGGAATCTGGTCAAAGCTCTCCCGGAGGTGGGAGTTGAATACATCCCTGGCCGAGGGCTCCGCCAGACGTTCCCAGCAGACCCTCACTATGCGCTTGGGCCTCCCAAGTCTGTCCGGCTTTCTTCTCCTCCAGCGGATCCAACTCACCACCAGGTGGTGATCAGTGGACAGCTCAGCCCCTCTCTTCACTCGAGTGTCCAAAACATGCGGCCAAAGGTCTGATGATACGACAACAAAGTCGATCATTGACCTCCTGCCTAGGGTGTCCTGGTGCCAAGTGCACTGATGAACACCCTTATGCTTGAACATGGTGTTCATTATGGACAATCCGTGACTAGCACAGAAGTCCAATAACAAAGCACCACTCGGATTTAGATCGGGGAGGCCATTCCTCCCGATCACGCCTCTCCAGATGTCACTGTCGTTTCCCACGTGGGCATTGAAGTCCCCCAGCAGAATAATGGAGTCCCCGGGAGGGGCACTATCCAGCACCCCCGACAGGGACACCAAGAAGGCCGGGCACTACCGCTCGGCCCGTAGGCCGAAACGACAGTCAGAGACCTATCCCCGACCCGAAGGCGCAGGGATGCGACCCTCTCATCCACCGGGGTAAACCCCAACACTAGACGGCTGAGCTGGGGGCAACAAGCAAACCCACCCCAACCCGCCGCCTCACCCCGTGGGTCACTCCAGAGTAGAAGAGAGTCCAGCCCCTCTCAAGGAGATGGGTTCCAGAGCCCACGCTGTGCGTGGAGGCGAGCCCGACTATTTCTAGTCGATATCTCTCGACCTCCCGCACAAGCTCAGGCTCCTTCCCCCCAGTGAGGTAACATTCCACGTCCCTAGAGCCAGCCTAAGCATCCGGGGATCGGGCCGCTGAGGTCTCCACCTTCGTCCGCCACCCAATCCTCTTTGCACCAGTCCCTCACGGTTCCCCCTGCAGGTGGTGGGCCCACTGGGGGATGGCCTCGTGTCTCTCGTCCGGGCTTGGCCCGGCCGGGTCCCGCGAGGAGCAACCCGGCGACCAGGCACTCTCCGACGAGTCCCGACCCCAGGCCTGGCTCCAGGGTGGGACCCCGGCTCCGCCGTACCGGGCGACGTCACATGCCTCGATTTAGTGGTCCTCGTGAAGGATTCTTGAACCGCTCTTTGTCTGACCCATCACCTAGAGCCTGTTTGCTATGGGAGACCCTACCAGGGGCATTTAAGCCCCAGACAACATAGCCTCTAGGATTATTTGAACACTCAAACCCCTCCACCACGTTAAGTTGGCGGTTCAAGGAGGGGTGGCAGTTCAAGGAGGGGCAGGGCTGCCCTTTGTCACCGGTCCTGTTCATAACTTTTATGGACAGGATTTCTAGACGCAGCCAAGGGCCGGAGGGGGTCTGGTTTGGGGACCAGTGGATTTGGTCTCTTCTTTTTGCAGATGACGTGGTCCTGCTGGCCCCCTCTAGCCAAGACCTACAGCATGCGCTGGGGCGGTTCGCAGCCGAGTGTGAAGCGGCTGGGATGAAGATCAGCTCCTCCAAGTCAGAGGCCATGGTACTCGACCGGAAAAGGGTGGCTTGTCCTCTTCAGGTTGGAGGAGAGTTCCTGCCTCAAGTGAGGAGTTCAAGTATCTCGGGGTCTTTTTCACGAGTGAGGGGAGAATGGAGCGGGAGATCGACAGACGGATCGGTGCGCTGCTGCAGTAATGGGGGCGCTGTGCCGGTCCATTGTGGTGAAGAGAGAGCTGAGCCGAAAAGCGAAGCTCTCGATTTACCGGTCGGTCTACGTTCCTACCCTCACCTATGGCCATGAACTTTGGGTCATTACTGTAAGAACGCTGCTCCTCAACACCGAGAGGAGCCAGTTGAGGTGGGTCGGGTATCTATATCGGATGCCTCCTGGACGCCTTCCTCGGGAGTTGCTCCAGGCACGTCCCACCGGGAGGAGGCCCAGGGGACGGCCCAGGACACGCTGGGGGGACTATGTTTTTCAGCTGGCCTGGGAACGCCTTGGGCTCCCCCCGGAGGAGCTGGAGGAGGTGTCTGGGGAGAGGGACGTCTGGGTGTCTCTGCTGAGTCTGCTGCCCCCGCGACCCGGTTCCGGATAAGCGGAAGACGACGAGTACGGGTAAGAGTACGAGTTAGTGGGTTTCTGGCCTTGAAGCTGGAATTTCTAAACTGATTTAGTAAAAGAGGGATCATGTGACTCCTGTCACCTAGGTCAGGGGAGGACTGGCCCCGGGACATTTCCTGCGGCACGGTCCACTCAGCTATCGCCGAGACGCAGGACTGAAGGCTCTGTTCGGGTCACGTGTGATTTCTTTAAACAAACATCTACGTGGCTCACTCTAGTAACTGCCTGAAGCTCCCAGACTGAAGATAGACGACTCCTCCTTTCTTCTTCTGAGGTTGTCTGTGACAGCAGGCAGAGACAGCCAGAGAGGAGCAGAGAGGATAAAAGCTCTGGCTGCTAATGCAACAAAGTGTGTAAATGAATATTTATTCATAAGGCAGCAGGTGAGACATAAACACTAGTGATGAAGAGTGAAAACACTAGCATAGCCTCTCCAGCAGAACTAGCTTCATGAGGAGGTTAGTTCCACTTTGAGGAACCAAAGAGGCAAAACAAACTCGGTTAAACAAATTACGAAAACAACACATTTGCAAATAACATTTCATGTTAATTGTATCTCACTTACACTCAAGTCAAACTGTTAAAGCAACATGTCCTCATACACCTACAACTTTATTGGCCTTAAACAAGAAACAGTTTTGTCTTCTGATGCTGCTTCTGCAGCAGTCCTGACTCAATATATGGCAAAGGTGAATGTGTGTTGTGTGTGTATTCCTGTGATGTCCTGGCCAGTAATGTATATATCAATGGGGTTTTCACCCCATGAAGTTCTAACACATAAGGTTACTTTGGGTTTTGGGAGGAATTCAGAAGGAGAAAGAACCTTGTGAGTTCCCAGCACCAAATAGCAGAGATAAAATGGATAAAAGAGCCTTATTGGGTCAAAAAGACATGTTTATTTCTCAATCAGAGCAAACTTAAATCAACCCCCTCGTCTGGAGGGAACTCGGCTTTTCTGCTCCCACAGGGGCCTGCAGCCTGCAGCTCCGGAGCCATAATAATATCATTATCACAATAACGCTAGAGGAAATATCAAAGAACTACTTTTGGATGGAATAAAGATTAGCCAATGAAAATTGTTCCTCCCAGTGAAGTCTGGTGATGTTTGTTGTTTGGTGAATTTGTTTAAAAAGTACAACCATGTATTTTATTACTAAAACAGGAGATGCAACTTTTTCAAGTAAGCCATATTGAAAAGATGAAAATGATGAACTGGATTTATTTCCCCATAGCTGGATATTCTATCTGGATTTTATGTTTGCATGAAGCCAAAGCAGAAAGATATTAACTAACTAACTTTTGTAAAAATGTATTTTTTATGTTTCTGTCACTACGTCCTGACAGTAGAATATGAGACAGTAATCTGTCTCATATTCTAAGCTGTGGGGGAGGAGCTGTACCACAGCAGAAGGCAAGGGGGAGAGACCTGTAAGATGTGCTTGTTCAGATTTTCAGGCCAAGTCCAGATTATTGTTATCATGACTTTCATCCGAATTAAGGCCTACCGCAGGTTTTCTTGTAGCCCTAATCAGTAAAAACTGCAAAATCTACACTGTTTGTGTAGATTTTGCGGCTCAAGAGAGAAGTTAGGAACAGTGAAGGAAAAATTGCTCTTTGGACTGTAAAGGTTGCAGAACCCAGGCTTAAACAGCAACTTCCATATTTGTTTACAAACTTATAAAAATGTCTAATTTTTTGCAGATTTATTTCTGCACATGTCTGAATGTTAAATCTGGGCACTGAGTCACTTTTGCCCGTTTTGTGGAATATATGTTGCAGCAGTTGGTGATGAAACTCATGTCTTTCTGTTCCAGCTTGTTATAACCCAGAAACCAAAGGACACTAGTCCTGCATAAAGCTTCCTCCAGTAAATACTGGAGCGGTTCTTTTTATTCCCTGCGTGTTGAGGAGTCTGAATAAGGTCCTGTCTGTGTGAAGCACCCCTCGATAGCCTCCACACCTCTTTAATAAGAACATTTCTGCCTGAGTGCTCATGAACACCTCAGGCTGTGTTATCATCTCTGCTGCTCTGCATGAGGAAGAGGAAGGAGAAGCTTCACTGACTGATCACTGGTGGGAAATACCAATAGACACATTCATAATACCTCCTCAGTGTGATGTGCTAAAGTGACATAAATAAAAATCAGTCAAGCTCCATGATTCACACCAAGAACACTTGCCTTAGGATTGCTTCAATGAGCCTGAACTCATAAAGATGCAGCTTACAGATGAAGAGCTGCAGGAGTACATGCTTAACCAGTCCTGTGCAGAGATTAGTTTTCTCTCTGGAAGATGTTATCAATTCTTCTACCTTTTAATTTGACCTGGAACAACTTGACATCACTGCTCAAGTGTGGACAAGTTCTCTGAAAACCATCAGAGGTAGAAACGCCATGATAGCATTTTACTCTGAGGCTGGATAAGACAGGCCTGGGTTTCCATCTCCTACGAAGATGATCTTCGTTCTCCGCCAGTTATGTGAAATTAAATTATAAAGCTATGTTTTTATCCCTGTGTGTCTAAAGAAGATGACTTTCTTCCCCACCACCTTTCAGCATGAAGCCTTCAGATTGTTTCCCTTGCTTAAGCGAACAGTCTGTGGACCAACAGCTGACATCTAGGCTTACAGATGCAGTCCCCCGTTAAATCGAGGAATATTTAGTGAAAGATTCTACTAAGAGAACAATGCTTCAAACCTGAAATGATGAACTGTAGAGTTTATGCAGCAGAGAAACGTAATCTGTGGTCTGCTGCAGATATTCTGAACTCTAAGCTCCAAACACCATCTCATTGTCCTTCAGACACACTGGTCTTCTGCTTTTCTTCTTCTGTCCCACTTTTGATCTGGTTTGTTTGGACCCCAGCTCCAATCCACAAAGTTTCCAACCAAGGTTCAGAAGGAGGTGTTATGTTTTGTGGCGAGCTTCTGACCCAAGAGACAACGATTAAAGTTTAACAGATTTATTGCAAAACAAGAGTAGATGGTTGTGATGGCCAAATCCAATAAGGTCGAGTAACTCTCAAGCACCCTCATTGTTCATTCATCCAAACACAATGATACATTTTAGCTTGCAACAAAGTTTTATTGAGGTGTTTAAATGCATGGGTTCTACTTGTAGGCGGGACATCCCCCAAAAAAAAAACCAACCCCCCCCCCCCCCCCCCCCCCCCCCCCCCCCCCCCCCCCCACCCCCCCCCCCCCCCCCCCCCCCCCCCCCCCCCCCCCAACCCCCCCCACCCCCCCCCCCAAAAAAACCCAAAACCCCCCCCCCCCCCCCCCCCCCCCCCCCAAAAAAACCCCCCCCCCCCAAAAAAAAAAAACCCCCCCCCCCCCCCCCCCCCCCCCCCCCCCCCCCCCCCCCCAAAAACCCCCCACCCCCCCCCCCCAACCCAAAAACAAAACCCCCGCCCCCCAAACAAAAAAACCCCCCCCCAAAAAAAACCCCCCCCCCCCCCCCCAAACAAAAAAACCCCCCCCCCCCAAAAAAACCCCCCCCCCCCCCCCCCCCACCCCCCCAAACACCCCCCCCCTTTTCCCCCCCCCCCCACCCCCACTCCCCCCCAAAAAACCCCCCCCCCCCCAATTTTTTTTTTTCCCCCCCCCCCCCCCCCCCCCCCCCAAACCCCCCCCCCCCCCCCCACCCCAAAACCCCCCAAAAAACCCCCCCCCCCCCCCCCCCCCCCCCCCCCCCCCCCCCCCCCCCAAAAAACCCCCCCCCCCCCCCCCCCCCCCCCCCCCCCCCCCCCCCCTTTTTCCCCCAGGGAGCCCCCCAAAAAAATTAAAAATTGGCAACCCCCCTTTTTCCTGGGAAAAGGGGGGAAAATTTTTTGGTGTTCTTTTTAATTAAATATCTCTTTTTAAATTTTTAATTTTTTTTTTTTGTTTCTTTTCCCAAAAATTTAACACTTCTTTTTCTTTTTTGGGTTTTTTTAGGTTAATTTTTTCGGGTTTTGCCAAAAAATTTTTTTGTTTCAGTCAAAGTTTTTGTTTTTTGATTAGTTAATTTTTTTTTTATTTTGGCCCAATTCCAAAAATTTGTCTCAAGGCACTTCAAAAAACCAGGTACATACATTCCAATTAATCTTAATCATTGAACAGTCAGATTCAGTTATTTTTTCAAATTGGATAAAATTTTTGTCTATCTAAGGAAACCCACAGATTCCCCAGTTACTGCAGCATTCACTCCTCCCGGATGAACATGTAGAGACAGGGACACCGGTTTTGATTTTGCAGCAATCCCTCACACTGAGCATGCATGTAGCGACAGTGGAGAGGAAAAACCCCTTTTAACAGGAAGAAACCCCAAACAGAACCGGGCTCAGTGTGAGCGGGCCATCTGCCACGACCGACTGGGGGGTTAGAGAGAACAGAGCAGAGACACAAAGAGAACAAAGAAGCACTGATCCAGGAGTACTTTCTTGGGGAAGGGGAAAGTAAATGTTTTAAAGGATGTAGCTCCTTTAGTCGTTTCTTGAAAGAAGGGAACAGATAAACTCTGAGCCAGTTTCGGTTTAGAGTCTGAAAAAGAGCACATAGAGTTAGTCACAATAAAAGCTCAGCCATGTCTAGGAGAGAGAAAGGGTTAAACACTGAAAAAAGGGCCATGTGGATCATCGGGAAGGGTGAGCACCAAGTTGTTGCCAGCAGAAGCTTGGACGATGCCCCCCCCAAAAGGTTTACAGGTAGACCAGAGTCAGGCCAGGTGTAGCTTCTAGGAAAGGGAAAAGAGAGAGAACAAAGTTAAAAGCTGAAATAACAGCAAATAATGCAAATTGAAAGGTAGTGTGAGAAAGTAGCGAAGAGGGTCAAAATGGTATTATGTCCTCCGCAGCCCAAAGCCTATAGCAGCATAACTACAGAGATAGTTCAGGATAAAACCTAAGCCACTCTAACTATACTGCAGGGTTTTTTGGATCAGCTGAAGGCTTTTAACTGCATTTTTTGGACATCCTGATAATAAAGAATTACAATAGTCCAGCCTTGAAGTAACAAATGCATGGACTAGTTTTTCGCATCACTCCTGGACAGGATATTTCTAATTTTTAACGTTCCCGGGGGTGAAAGAAGGAAAACCTAGAAAACGTTTAATATGGGATTTAAAATGACATGTCCTGGTCAAAAAAAAACCAAAAGGTTTTTTTTCTTATTATCGGAGTCAATTTTAATGCCATCAGGTTAAGTGATTGACTAAGCAGTTTCTTTTTAAAGACCCGGTCCAAAGACGACAACTTCTGTCTTGTCTGAATTTAGAAGCAGAAAACTAAAGCCATCCAAGTTTTTTTTGTCTTTTAAGAAGACATGCTTGTAGTCTATCTAACTGGTTGGGTTCATCAGGATTTTTGGATAAGTAAAGCTGAGTGTCATCAGCGTAACAGTGAAAATTTATCCTATGCTGCCTGATAATTTGACCTATTGGAAGCATATATATAGTAAAGAGAATTGGCCCAAGTACTGAACCCTGTGGTACTCCACAATTTAACCCTGGAGTTTTTTAAAGATGATTTATCATTTACATGAACAAACTGGGGAATCTGTCAGACAGAAATTTTTTTAAACAGCCTAGTGCTGTTCCCCTGATCCCTACAGCATATTCCAACCTTTTTGAGAATATTATGGTCGACTGTATCAAATGCAGCACTGAGATCTAACAGAACCAGTACAGACACAAGTCCATTATCAACTACCTTGAACTGTGACCGCACCGCACAGTGACGAATACACGCGCAACCAATTGGAGCGGCAGGAAAGAGAAGATAAGCAAAATGTACAAGTTAATATTCTGCTTTTCTGAATTCCCTGAACTTTTTGACATGAGTTCGAGGCTGGACAGGGACATTGGGAGGAAAGCAGCAGCATGGAAACAAATTTCCTGCCAAGTAGGCATGTCAGGTGTGATTTAAGTCAGGCAGCTTGTAGGTAGTCAATGGAATCTGTCGCTGTGGAAACGACACAAACCTGAATTCCCCAAGCTGCTTTGTGGACCTGAGGGTTTGGTGCACCTATTCCTAGGTTCCCAGTTGCAAATTGAATAGGAAATGTCGAAAAACACCACCTGTCACAGCAAAATAATTTGTTCTGGCTTTACTACAGAATTACAACCTTCAGTAGAGCACAAGTAACGTAAGGTAGCGAAATGGTGCACTTCCACCTCAGGAGCCTTTTCAGGAATCAGGTCCAATCTACCCTGAAAACGGCCCTGCTAGGGAGGTAGGACCTTTTAAATGGACCCTGAACTAAAGGTGGAGCTTCATGGAAGAATGCTCAGTATTTGTCACTGGTTAAACATCCCCAGCATTTTGTTTCAGTCCTTTCCCAGTTTATTCTCCTCTGCAGCTCATATTTACTGTTAACTTGAAATGAAATGACCGGAGTTCTGGATGTTTCTTTACAAATATACTAATCCAAGATGGCGCCGCTGATGGCAGCCTCGGAGCTTTGCTCTCCCGTTTTCTGCATATTTTTTGTTGTGCTTTCTGCCACCATTCGGTGGTCTCTATCAGCAGAGAGGAGCTTCTAAACATCAGACAGTCATCTCTAGGCCTTTTTGTTTTATCATAATTCATTGAAGTTTCACAGAGAGCCTGGCCAGCGGAGTGGCGGGAAGGAAGGAAGAGGGAAGGAGCCGGTGTGTTCATGAAGCTCCGACAGCGGGGACTACACTCACCCTTGCCTTTAATCCACCTGGCAAATGTGTGCTCCCTGGCCAACAAGATGGACGATCTGCTTCTCCTCACCTGAAAAAAACTGGGACCTCGACAGATCTGCTGTCATCTGATTTACCAAAACCTGGCTGAGTGAGAACAACCCGGACTGCACACTCCTGATACCGGGCTTTCAGCTGTTCAGAGCAGACCGCAACTCAGAGTTACCGGGAAACAAGCGATGAGGCGGAATCTGCTTTTATATAAACAAAAGTTGGTGCAGAGAAATCTAAGTGTTGAAGAAGACATTTAGTCCTGACCTGAAGTGATTTATCATAACTGTAAACCGTTTTATTCACCGAGGAGGTTGTCCTTGTCTGTACTGGTTGGAGCTTACATACCTCCTCAAGGCTTCACGTCTGAAAAACAGCTGGCTGAGCTGATAACAGACATAGAGGAAAAACATCCAGACTCTCTCGTCATTGTTCTTGGGGACTTTAACAGTGCAAACCTCTCCAATGAACTTCCCAAATACAGACAGCACATTGAGTGTCCCACCAGGGATAAACACACTCTGGACCAAAGCTGCACAACTTGTTACAGACCTGTTTTGACTGCACAGATTGGACTGTTTTTAAAACTTCAGCCACTGATTTCTACCAACTTACTGAGGTGGTGACATCATACATCAGTTTCTGTGGGGACGTGTGCGTGCAGACCAAGACCTTCTGCACATACAATAACAATAAACCTTGGTTCACTTCTCATCTGAGGCAGCTGTGAAGAGATAAGGAAGAGGCTCACAGCAGTGTGGACCAGGCCCTGTAAGCAGGCCAGGAACAAACTGACCAAGGAGATCAAAGCAGCGAAGAGAAGCTAAAGAAAAGCTTCTCACATGGAGATGCTTCTGCTTGAAATGGTTTGAAAAAACTGACTGCCTACAGGAGACCTTCCCCCAACCTTGAGCAGAATCCTCGCCTGGCAAATCAGGTGAATGGCTTCTACTGCAGGTATGAAAAGCAGCAGTTCATACCTCAACCCAACTCCTCCACATCCCATTCAGACACTAATTCTCTCCATACACCAACCACCCCCTACCTCCAGACCCCCTGCCTGCACTAAGGATCTCAGAGGAAGATGTAAACAGGCTCTTTCAGTGCCTGAAAACAAGGAAGGCCTCAGGACCTGATAATGTCTCCCCATCATGCCTGAGAGCCTGCGGCGACCAACTGGCCTCCATCTACACTGAGATCTTCAACAAGTCTCTGGAGCTGTGTGAGGTTCCCTCCTGCTTCAAACGCTCCACCATCATCCCAGGACCCAAGAAACCCACCATCCTAGGACTAAATGACTACAGGCCTGTCGCCCTGACATCTGTGGTCATGAAATCCTTTGAGCTTCTGGTGTTGAAGCACCTTAAGGACATAAGGGGTCCCCTGCTGGACCCCCTGCAGTTTGCCTACTGGGCAAACAGGTCGGCAGATGATGCAGTCAACTTGGGACTACACTTCATCCTGCAACACCTCGACCACCCAGGGATGTATGCCAGGATCCTGTTGGTGGACTTCAGCTCAGCCTTCAACACCATCAACCCAGACATCATCCACCAGAAGCTCATTCAGCTCAGTCCCTGCCTCCACCTGTCAGTGGATAAGATAAGATAGACCTTATTGTTGTAGGTGAGTCTGCAGTGTAAAGGGTGAAAAGAAATGGTGACAGGACAGTACCCTGTGGGGCCTCAGTGCTGCAGATCGCCAGCTGCCTGAAGGACGGCAGCAGCAGGTGAGGCTGGAGAACATCTTCTCCCTCACAAGAACCATCAGCCCCCCAGGGGCGTGTTCTCCCCCCACTCCACCGTCTGCTGTGGACCACTTCTGGTTCCTAGGAACCACCATTTCTCAGAACCTGAGATGGTCCTGACATAAAGTCACTGCTCTGAAGAAGGTCCAGCAGAGACTGTCCTTCCTGAGGCAACTCAAGAAGTTCAACCTTCCACAGGAGCTGCTGGTCATCTTCTCCACTGCCATCATTCAGTCTGTCCTGTCTTCATCCATCTCCGTGTGGTTCGGTTCATCCACAAAACAGGACAGGTCCAGACTGCAACGAATAATCAGGACTGCAGAGAGAATCATCAGGGCTGACCTTCCCTCCATCCAGGACTTATACAGGTCATGGATCAGGAAAAAGGCAGCTAACATCTCTGCAGACCCCACACACCCTGCACACAAACTATTAAGGCTTTTGCCTTTAGGTGTCGCTACAGAGCTCTGCCTGCTAAAACCAGCCTCCACAGAGACAGTTTCTTCCTCCAGGATGTTTCTCTGATGAAAACTTGACAGTCAGAGCTCCAGAACAGCACCATGCATACTTGGACTGATCTCACATTATATTCTATTGAAAAGTCAATTTAAAAAGATATTCTTTACTATTGAGAGCAAAGTGTACCAGAGTCAAATTCCTTGTTTGTCTGTAAAACTTGGCAATAAAGCTGATTCTGAAACAGAACCTTTTTAAGCCCAGTCCCTCAGGCTGAATATAACAGTGTTTTACTGAGTTTTCATTTAAATACATGAATAAATCAGCCAACCTCAGTGAAAATATTTCATTAAGGGAAAAATTGACTTTAAGTGTCTCCATGGAAACCGCTTTTTAGGAGACTTTAACCAATAAAGTTAGATTGTTTATGCTCTGAGATGCAAATCTGACTGGAGCAGAACCACAGCTGCAGTGGTTCCTATGAGACACGTCTCACAGGCTTTAAATATAAAAGATCTTGGGATTATTACTCATTTAGTTAAAGATGATTTTTATTTAGTTTCAAAGTGTAACCGCTTGTGATAAATGTCTGTAAATAGCTGATTGTGATCCTGGTTGGAGCTCTGCTTTTTACTTCTTTCCACAGTTGAGATTTGTTTGGTGCAATTAATTTCAAATCCATTCCACCGAACACAGTTGGAGTGGTAGTCTTTTCTAGGAAAACTCTCTTAGTCGCTCCCAGAACTACTTTCTGTCGCTCCCCAATGATTAAGCTCTTCCTGCTGCTCCGTGTCTGACACCATGTCGTATTTTGAGGCTTAAGGATTCAAGTGACTCATTGTAGAGAAACCCAAACCCGTCCTTTTATTCACCAAATTCATGCAAGCCCATTTTTTTAACAAGCTGTTGGTTCACCATCGACTTTCCTTCCTGTTCAGCCTTTCACAATAAAACAGATTAACCACAGTTACTGCATCTGTTCCCCTTCATTGTGTAGCAATTTACACCTTGAATTTGAACATCTCTACTATATAGAATTGAGACCCAGCATTTTAATGTGGATTTAGAAAATCATTTCCTAATATTATTTAAATTCTGCAGCTCAGAGTGAAAAGAAAACCCCCCAGACCAGATTTAATGCAACATCTAGTGAAGGACAGGGAAGATCCAGCACCAAATGGATGGATGGGTGGGTGGGTGGATGGATGGATGGATGGTTGGGTGGATGGATGGATGGATGGATGGGTGGGTGGGTGGGTGGATAGATAGATGGATGGACGGATGGATGGGTGGATGGATGGATGGATGGATGGATGGATGGGTGGGTGGGTGGATGGATGGATGGATGGATGGGTGTGTGGGATGGATGGATGGATGGATGGATGGATGGTTGGAGGGATGGATGGGTGTGTGGGTAGGTGGATGGATGGATGGATGATGGATGGATGGATGGATGGATGGATGGATGGATGGATGGATGGGCGTGTGGGGATGTGGTATGGATGGATGATGATGGATGGATGATGGGTGGATGGATGGATGGATGGGTGTGTGGATGGATGGATGGATGGATGGATGGATGGATGGGCGTGTGGGATAGATGGATGGATGGATGGATGGATGGATGGGTGGATGGATAAATGGATGGATGGATGGGTGGGTGGGTGGATGGATGGATGGATGAGTGTGTGGGATGGATGGATGATGGATGGATGGGCGTGTGGGATGGATGGGTGGATGGATGGATGGATGGATGGATGGATGGGCGTGTGGGATGGATGGATGGATGGATGGATGGGTGGATGGATGGATGGATGGATGGGTGGATGGATAAATGGATGGGTGGGATGGATGGATGGGTGTGTGGGATGGATGGATGGATGGATGGATGGATGGATGGATGGATGGGTGTGTGTGGGTGTGTGGGTGGGTGGATGGATGGATGGATGGATGGGTGGATGGATGGATGGGTGGGTGGGTGGGTGGGTGGATGGATGGATGGATGGATGAATGGATAGATATATGAATGGATGGATGGATGGATATATATATGAATGGATGGATGGATGGATGGATGAATGGGTGGGTGGGTGGGTGGATGGATGGATGGATGGATGGATGAATGGATAGATCTTTATTATTTATGCTTCTCCAGGTGGTGCTGTATTAGTTTATTGCTTAGGTTTATTCTGTTACTTGTATTTTGTTCCTGGTGTATTTTTGTTCTGTTACATCTGTAAGATTTTCCTTTGGTCAGTTTGTTTCCTTGCATCTCTGTTCAGCTCATTCAGGTTTTAGTTCCCACTCCCTGCCACAGTCAGCTAGTAATCAGTTTCATTCAGTCCAAATGTCTCATCTGTGAGTTGAACTATTTATAATCTTCTGTTCTCTTTGCTCTCCGCTGGTTTATTCAGTTTTTGCTCAGGCCTGGTTGGCATGTTGTTTCCTGGTTCTTCCACCTCATGTCTGGAGGTTCCCACCATTTTGTTTCACCCATGACCTTGATGTCGGTTCACGACCACTCTTTACTTGGACTCCTTCTGACAGATACTGAACACTGCAGACCTGGAACCCCTCAGGACCTGCAGTTTTGGAGATGCTCTGACCCAGTTATCTAGCCAAAACATTTTGGCCCATCTCACTGAAATCCTCGAGGTGTCCATTTTTCCAGTTTCTAACACATCATTTCATAAGTTCATAATGTTGTGCCTGTTTTTTGTATGTTCCTGCTGATTCAGAGAAGTTCTAGTATTAATGATTGCTAACAGAGAGCAGCTTGATTCAGTCCTTATCTGTCAGCAGGTTGTTACCCCATCTAATTCTGACAAAAACCAGTAAATCCAACAGTAAGAAATGTGTTGCAGTGACAATCTGACTTAAAAAGCTGCTGAAATCTGTTTCCTTTCAAGTCCAGATCCCCAAGATGAAAGAATAGATGCTATTTATCCCCAATTACACGCCTCAGCCATCTGTTTCCTCTCCAACAGTTTCAGCCTGTAATCATCTCATTACAGTCCTCATGCCCCTATCTCTGTCCTTATCTCAGGGATTCACTACCGCAAGTCCTGCGCCTCATCAGGAGCCTGTCTCATCGCCTCCTCCGGCTACCAACAGTTCTGCACCGGCAAGCTCCACTCAGTGTGTATTACCTGCTGCAACACGCCACTGTGCAATGGCCCGCGGCAGAAAAAACGGACCCCGCCGTCCTCCACCGTCGCCCAGATTACGCTGCAGCTCCTCCTGGTCCCTGTTTGCATCCTTCTCCTCCTGTTGGACTCCATCCTCTGCTGACAGAATGTGAAGATGATATCATCTTGAACTTTGTGATTTCAGACATGTGTTTTTAAATGTGATCAAGGTTTAAGATGTAAAAATACTGAGTGGTTGCTCCCAAAGACAGTCAGCTTTGGTCATTTCACATATAAAGGTCATGGTGCTGCCCCGGGAGGAGTTGGCTGAGGCCGGATGGAGCTGCCAGTTTGTCGGAACATTGTGTGAATTTTCCAGGATGCATTAATTAGGCTGAGCAGCTAAGCGCTGCAAAGGCCTATTTTAATGCAAGTGTTTATTATTTTTCTCCTGGCAAATGAATTGCCTTTTTGGAGGCCTAAACATATTCAAAAACTCACCAAACTTCACCCAAAATTGTCCCCCTAGTGAAATTTGAGGTTTTTAATGGAATTGAAAATTCAATTCAGTTTATTCAATTCAGTTTATTAATATAGCGCCAATTCACAACACATGTCGTCTCAAGGCACTTCACAAAAGTCAGGTACATACATTACAATTAATTAATTAATCCGAATCATTGAACAGTGCAGTCAGATTCTGTTATTTATTCAAATGGCCGTGGCCAAACGGCTCTACAGCGCCCTCTAAAGTGAGATAGGCCAACTGGTGAGTCCTAGAGAGTTGAAATTTGGTACATAGCTAGATCTCCCAAAATCATAAAAAAGTACATTATGGGTGTGCCCTAAAACCAACAGGAAGTCAGCCATTTTGGGTCAAAGGGTAATTTTTGGACGTTTTTCACTTTTCATACATGTCAAACTTTAACGAACTCCTAGGGATTTTGATCGACCGGCTTCATATTTGGTCAGTATGTAGTTAAGGCATTGGGGATTAAAAGTTATCAAAATTGTGACTTTTTGAGCATGCTGAAGGGGCGGGACCTGCCCTCAAAGTTAGCCTTCTCGCGCAAATTTCGAACAGCAATAACTTTCACATAAATTGGCTGAAATACACCAAACCTGGTATGATTGATCCCTCTCAGGTCACCAACAAATTGATATAGTTCCTACAAGGAAAATCCCAGACACATGAAACATTCTGGAATTGATCTGCCTCTGGCCCTGAACAATATTCACTGATCAGATGCTGACTTCATTTCAGCTTTGCCCACTGATAAAAAACTGATTGCAGCTTCCATCTGGAAGGTCCGATTTACTCCAAATTTTGAATGCTTCTCGCCAGAGCAGAACTCTGCATGACCGAAGATCATTTGACATGTTGCTCACAGTCCCCCTCAGTGGCAACATTTGAAATTGAACAGCGGCCAAATTGGTGGCGTGCAGGCGGCAAAGCCAGGCTCCCGCGGTTGCTGCACAGGCCGAGTTGCGCTGAGGTGCGAGGGCCTTCAATGCTGCTTGCAGCTTTAATTCCTGTTAGTTTTACGGATGCACATAAAATAGCAGCAGGAAAGACCATAAATATAGTTATATGTAAGAAAAGATGCCAGTTTACTTAAATTCCATCATCTCTATAGGACAGTATTAGCATGCCAATAAAAATGGGTTAGTAATAAACATATAGTAAGTAAGTTATTACAGATTCAGTTACAGTGTTTACAGTAAAACAATATGACACATGGTACCAACAGGTTAGATTTTACACTAATTAAAGGTGTACTTCATATATTTTTGAAACCCTTTTTGGCTGAATCGTTTCCTTGTGTTACCCCTCAGCGTCCCTAAGCTCCTTCATCATAGATCCCAAAGGGAAGTGGATGGAAAACAGTCCCCACCTAGGAAAACAGCTCCTCGTCAACAAGGTGAAGCTGCATCAGTTGTCTCTGATTACTGTTACCTAAGCCAACGTGATGCAGGGATGCACTCTGCTTTTTAGTAGAGAATACGTCATGTATGACTTTACATTAACCTGCTCTCAGTATCACCACAAGGTGGCGATAAAGTCCCAACCTCATCCTTCTTTGCGCGGCTGGCAGTGGCTGTTGGTGACATCAGTCATAAAATTTTATTTGATTTTATTTGAAAAAGTTTATTATATCAAGCTACATAGAAATACATAAAACTAGAGATCAAAATGGTTTTCATAGCTCGGTTTTTAAAAAAGGATTTCATTCATTAAGGGTAAAAGCTTTCCAAACCAAACCGGCCCTGTCGAAAAATATAATTTCCCAATCACTGCCAGACCCGTAGAATCAACAGATCAGATTTCTAAGGCTTTGTGTCTCCAGAGAACCTCAATGAGAACCATTGTCTACACATGGAGAACACATGGAGCATCAGTGACTCATGCTGAAGGTCTCAGAAGAACCCAGAAGAACATATAAAGCTCTGCAGGCCTCGCTGCCTCAGTTAAGGTCAGAGGTCATGATTCAACCATAGGAATCAAAAACGGGCAAAAATGGCCTCCGTGGAAGAGTTCCAAGACCAGAACCACAGCTGATCCAAAATAACACAATGGCCCGTCACTGGTAGCCTGGAGATTCCTACCTATTCTGGTGAACAGGGGGAGGGGGAGCCCACAGCATTACTCTTTTCATCAGAAAGCCAGAAATTTAAACCTCTAACAGTCACTGTGTAAAAACTACACAGAGTGTCAGAACATTCTGGTGGTCCTGCTTTTTTCATGTTTCTACGATGTTTCATGTAGGAGATGTTACAGGTTCAGGAGACCGATTCACTCGAACGGGAAGGTTTGTTAGCAGTGAGACACAAACTGACTGAAATGTATTCATGTTTAAACTGTTTCTAAATGCTTTTCATGGTGAAATCCTAGAGCAGGTGACATCATGACACTCTAATCTGAACATAAATGATAAAAACAGACTTTCATAAAAGGTTTCCAACTACCAGCTCATTCAGGTAAAGTCCAGGTTTTCATCAGCGGTTTAAGGCTGAGCTTTAAGACCTTTCAGGCTGAGCTGTGAAGCTCCTGCTGAGTTTTCTTCAGTAAAAACTCATTTATGTCAACGAGGTAATAAAACTTTGCTTTTTTATTTTCTTTACTAGTATTTTAAAATCCTGAGGTATATCTCGGCAAACTATTCACAGTTTTTCTGGAAACTTGTTGGACGACACTGAGGGAATAAGAACAAACCTGATAGCTATCAGTCGGCTTCAATGTTTAGATACGTTTAGATAAAGTGCAGCAATCATTGGATGATTTGGGTTGATACAACTTAACCCAGCATGATAACTGGAATAAAACCAGTTAGCAGTGATTACTGAGAGTTTCCTCTCATCCTGTCAGAATGCATTAGTTGTCCCAATCATATTTCAAAGAGAAAAACATTTAGAAAGGAGACTTCTGAAAAATATTAGATTTTTTATATCTTAGTTGAAACAACATCTCGTAAGCCATGAAATGACAGAACATACAAGCTAGGATACTCTATAACAGAACAGAACTGGGCCAACCCAGATCTCTATCATTTTATTTATGCACTTTCTGAGTCACAATTTTGACAGTTTTGTATTCACTGGACCCATCTGACATCCAACCCCAGCAGTGATTTTTTTCAAGCAGTTTTGCTAACAAGAACATGCTTTAGTCTAGCAAAGATAAAGAAATGTTCTAAATGTAGCTCTCTCTACCTTTAAATGGTAATACGTGTTTAATTATGAATTATATAAGTCCATTGAAAAGGAACACAGGGAAAATCAAAAGTTGCATTATGATGGGAAAACACTTTAAGTCCTCTCACCTTGGTGTCAAATATAAATCTGCTTAAATTAAAACTTAAGAGTCTGTGACAGCTAAAAAGTTACACACAAATATTTGGTAACAGCGCCCTCTAGGGGACGGGATTTTGTGAGCGTGACAACCAACCCTGTTCTCCCCTACAGAGAAGTTAAGGATCAAACCAATTAGCTCATCTCCGTTTGTGTTTTTATGTCTTCTCAGCTTTATGTTTCTGTACTGATCCGTAATATGTTTCAGTCCCAAAAACTCAGACTCCTTTGAACAACAATAAATTCATCGTACTGCTGAATGTTCTGTGTTTGTTCACTGACTCATTTAAATCTATTTATTTCCAAACATTCGGAGTTTAAAGTCAACCAAAAACTTCAACTTCACATAATGTGGCTGCAAAAAATAAACGGAATCAGTTTTTTTTGTCTATGTGACCGAGATGCTTAAAAAACATCCATCGTCTGCAGCGGTCATTGGATGAGAGCCGAGGTTCTGCCTGGACGGGTTGCCAACACACAGAAACACAATCATGCACAAGAGAGCAGTTTAGAGACACCAGGTAACCCAACAGTCATGTTCTTGGACTGCGGGAGGAAGCCAGAGGACCCATAGAGAACCCACATAAGAACAGGGAGAATGCAGAAGATTCAAAGCCAGGACCTTCGTGCTGCAAGGCAACAGTGCTACCCAATCTTCCACTATGCAGCTCCCTGCAAACACAGAGAGATCAGACTCCAGAGGGCAGATCTCCTGGAAAATCTGGAAAACCGGTGAGAAAATTGTGGAAAAAACTGGAAAATTCAGCAACAACACATCAGCTTCCAAAGTCTACTAAAAATCAAACAGCCACAGCAGGAATATGTGTCCCTGCTTCTCATCCAGACTGTATTGAAGCAATCATCTGGAACTGATGATGGATCAGTGGAAGCAGAGCTCAGCAGGTTGTGATGGAAACTCAGTAAAACCCTTGAGAGAACATCATTCCCAGCTCTGCAGTAGCTACAGCTACTCATTGGCTCCATCTCTGATCCAGCATGATGAAAATATATGACAGATGAAGCTCCTGCTTTCCTGTGTGGAGCTTCCATCAGGAACTGCTATTATGAGGGCACTTAACCACTGCTGATCACATCTGCCTCCACTGAAGCAGAGCTCAAACATTAGTCAGAAGATGTTTGATGATCATGTTTCACTTTTTGCTGTCAAACGTGGAGCAGCAAGAAAATAAACCAGAAACCCAAGAAGAAGTCTCTGTTTTGGTAACAGAAAACATGACCTTGAATGTGCAAGAAGATGGGTACATCCACTGAATAGGCATAACATTATGACCAGTTGCATGGTGTCGTGTGTTATGGCCAACAGAAGTCCTGCGGTTTGTTTTAGGTGTTACTTTGCAGACCTCAGTCATGCTGACTGCTACTGTTTATCCTCTTAACTCTTCAGGTTGCAGAAAGGTTGGATTTTTGGGGGGCTTTAAGTGTAGAACAACTTTAAAACATAATAAGAAACCGTCAACAAACACTTCACTCCGCTTCTTTGTCTTTTTTTATGCCAAACTGACCATTTGGGCTTTGGTTCAGGAGACCAGGGATAAAGCAGTTTCAGACATGTTTGTTTTTAAGCCTTTCATGCACAGCACCTCTCTGATGGTACCTCAGTCCTTGTTTCATTCTTGGCTCCTCGGTCAGGTTGACGGTCATTTGAGAACCGAAGACCGGAGACCACCCCAGAGTCAGTCTGAAACGTTGTGAAGGAGGTTTTTCCTGGACAGTCATTCTGCTCGCCCTGGTGTGACTGGTGCAAATGATGCCAGAGGTTGTTGATGGATCCAGAATGGATCTGGTCCAGGTGCCTCCTGCTCAGAGACATTTAACCACATATCAGTGGAGTGTATGTATATATTTGAGCCTGTACATAAAAGTTTAATTGTGTGTGGATCAGAGAAAATGTAAAATAAAGAAGAAATCTGCATTGAGCTCTTGTTTTTAAGAATGGTTGCAGCTGTTTGTTGGAATGGTCCAGATAAATCCTTTAGACCTAAAATGATGAAATTTATGCTCATGATGATAGAAACTAGCTTCTGATTCAGAGGAGGGAAAAATCTTTTTAACAGCAAATAAAGAATAAGCATGTCAAGTTAAACTGTGTTAAATTGTGACTCTTGAACTGTTTTTATTCTCCTGAAGCTGCTGCTCCCCATTGATTTAAATCATTCACTGCCTAGAGACAGTCAGTGCTGCCTCCACCTGTTTCTGCATGTGAAGCAGAGGTCATTCTGTACATTTCCCCTAGCAACAATCAGAACGCTGCCGTCTTGTCTTTTCATGTCTGTATTTTTACTTTAGATGGACTAAAACATTGTCCATCATTAGTCTGGTGTTTATCTGTATCCCTGCAGTGCTGATGACTGGAATGACTCTGAGACTAAACAGCCTCTCAGCAAGCACAAACTATCAGCCTTCCTGCTGAGCAACACAAACAAAAACACATTTATTTATATGACCGGGTCCCAGACACGCTGAGGGAATTATCCACCTGAAAGGAGCCAGGCGCTTTTCGAGAGAAAAACTACCGTCTGTTTCTTGATGCTGATCAGAAAGCTGTGATCACCGCTCCTGTTGCATGTGTTACCAATGACAACACCAAGGACATTTCCTTCATACCTCTTTAAAAAACACTTTATGGGCCACTTGATGAGGCTTTTATTTCAGGCCTTTTACTCTGAACTGGCTTCATGTCCCCTAATAATATCAGATATTTACGAGGCTTCTTCAGGGAAGAAACATCAAAGTTTCCATTGTTAGTCGTCTTTATGAGCAGATCTTTCAGTTTTTCATGCATAAAATATTTGAAAGGTTCCTCCTAAAACAAGTCAAATGTGTATTAAGGTGAAAATTATGACTTTATTTAAAAATTCAGAAAGCTTTCAATCAATCCATAATTACCTGTAAATATCAACACTGAGAGTCAAACTGTGAATGTAAACCTGTCTTTTATTCCGGGGATTGATCGCATGTTTGAATGTGAAACAGCCTCAGCTACGGCTAAAAGATTGCTGACATCTTTAGAACTAGGAGGAGTCTCTAAGTCATCTAAACGAAGAGTTTTAGAAAAATAGTGGAATCCATTTATCACTGGCTCTGTAATTTGATGAACCATGTTACCCAGAAGTCTGATTCTGATTGGCTGAGAAGTCCCTCCTGACAACTCCTCCCCTGAAGAATGATTCTTTTGAGGATTCTTTAGAACCCATCAATAAGCAGACTGACTGGGTCAGAAAGAGGACTGATCATACTGTATAATGCTGATACTCATAACTCATAATCCTCCAGTGTTTGGTTTTAAGTTTCCTTTACAGATCTTTTTCCTCCCTGTTTATATTCTGCTGTTATTTTAAGTTCATTCATATAAGACCAGGTTTATGACTCATTCTGGTGTTAGATATTTAGGTTTTTTAGCTAACTTTTTACTACTCATATTCCTGTCTATTGAGGTGTGTTAGATTCCCTGCTCATCTGTGTTAATCAGCCTTCCTGCTTCAGTTGCTCTGCATCCTTTGTCACCAGCTGCTCCACATTCCCCATGATTACATGTATATATATCCTTCCTGGTCCACTGGTCCATTCTCCTCCCTACTTCAGTATTTATACTACTAATGGCTTTGATTTCTCACCATAGGATCCTCCTGTTTACTACCTGCTCCATGACTGGACATTGACTGTGAGGTATCTGTCTAATTATTAATAAAAACTCTTCAACTCGTTTGCATGTTCTCCCCGTGCATGCGTGGGTTCTCACCGGGTACTCCGGCTTCCTCCCACAGTCCAAAGACATGCCTGTTAGGTTAATTGGTCACTCTAAATTGCCCTTAGGTGTATGAATGGTTGTTTGTGTGCATGGTTGTTTGTGTGTCGCCCTGCGATGGACTGGCAACCTGTCCAGGGTGAACCCTGCCTCTCGCCCATAGACTGCTGGAGATAGGCACCAGCTCCCCCGCGACCCACTATGGAATAAGCGGTAGAAAATGACTGACTGACTGACTGACTCTTCAACTCACCATTCGGCTCCCATCCTCCTGCCTACACTTTGGTCCTGCAGCACCTCAGTAAACCATGACAAATACAAACATTTCAAATATGAAGCCCACAGCCTTCATCCAACATCCCACCTGCACACGTCAGAGCTCAGTAACTTTAAACAACCACAGCATCTATTTTACCTGGCTGGTTATTAGAAACTATTTATTGTTTAGATTTTTTGTCCCCTATCTTCCTGTCAGTAGATATGTAAATAGGAAGTAGCCAGCGCGGAGCCACCGAGGGTAGCTCCCCGTAGCAGTCCTCCGGCAGAGCCCGCGCAGCCGGGATCTCAGGCCGGCTGGGTGACGGTACGTAGGAAGCATAGTCTTAGATCTCAGCCCACAGGTCACCACCAACCCGTCTGCGTTTCTAATAGATTTTCCCCGCTCAGCGACACACCCGCTGAGAAGCCAACTCTGGTAATTGGCAGCTCCATAGTCAGAAACGTGGCACTAGAGACACCAGCGACCATAGTCAAATGTCTGCCAGGGGCCAGAACGGGCGACATCAAATCCTACCTGAAACTGCTGGCTAAGGATAAGCGTAAATACAGTAAGATTGTTATTCACGCTGGCGG